>JACEIK010003505.1:85454-100943 GCA_018107945.1 Datura stramonium | reverse complement strand
AGGTTAATTTGGGTTTGGACTACGTTTGGCAGCGTAATCAAACGATAATATATATCCCCTCTTCGTCTCTCTCTGTTTTGCTGCGTTTTCTGGAAATTATGAAAATGTTATATCATCAGAAACCGAAGTGGGGGCTTTATATACTTGGGCCTGGACAGGTCCAACGTGTCATGGAGCCAACGCGGTGGCCCCGCCTCCGTGACACGGCGCCATTGCAGAGGGGCTCTTCTCCGGCTCCTTCCGCGATGGTTCGACAGGTTTTACGTTCGATCTTTTCTCGGGCCTTTTTCTAGCACGTATGGCTTTCAAATATGCTTAACCAACGTGCGAATAGGCCATCTAGATGCCGGGAATCTTATGGGGTGTAACACGGCTGACTGAAATCTATCCCATATAAAACATTTTTCTAGACAGACATAAAAAAGAAGACTTAGGGACTCGTCCCTATACAACTTGGCTCTGTAGCACGATCTAAGAAGAAGGAGGGGTAATCATAATATCATGCCTCATAGCCTCCTGCATATAAAATGTGGTGCACAACACATTTATAGATAAGATTCTACTAGACACGGCTTGCAGAATCCCTTGGATACGACCTGCTCTGATACCAAGTCTGTCACGCCCCACCTTGGGAGACATGACTAGCACCTAATGCCACACTAGGATTTGGACTAACCTGACTGACCTAGTGCACTTCAAGTGTGCGCCTGTAACTTAATTCAAGAAAACGATGGGTTGTATCTCGGCTATAAATACAGCCTCTGGCCCATGAGGCCTCCTGTAAAGGAAGACAACTAACAAATAACAATGCAATAACAAGGATCCTATGCGGGCCGACAAGACCACCATGCTGTCTAGTTATAACTGGAATGAAACCCGACAGCTATACTAGGCCCTACACCACCAACATGTTAGAGAAGACATACATGGGCCCCACAGAGCCAACAATAATCAACTAACTGAGGACTGTAGTCTGCAATCCTCTAAGAATAGGAATAATGGTTGGTACGGGGCTGCCAAAATAGGCCGACTTGCTGACTCTGAACAGCTTCTAATGGAGGTCCTGAACTCTGTCTGTGTAAACCTGCAGGCAAGTATGTAGCACCCCATTGTTGGGCGTTAGTACAATATGTACCATATATGTAAGGCAATAACAAAAGCTGAGTAAGACTGATAAAAACTAAAAGTGAATAGTAATAAGGGCGAGAAGTTAACCTGTAAGCTTTCCTTTCCATAACTTGCATCTAGTAAGTCACTACAAAAATATGAGTTTAAATTGTATGACTATTCATTAATAAGCTATAACTGGCAGACAAATTTACAAACTAGAACCTAACCTGGCCCCCATAAGCCAGGAAGGTACAAGCAACACAGAATGACCTACCTGGGCCCTCATAAGCCCCGGAAGGTGCCAATAAGTCTATATAACCCTATTGGTAACCTGTTGACTTTGTAAGTAATTGTAATTGTATTTAAGCCGTCTGGGCACCTGTAACTATATTTGAGCCATCTGGGCTCCTGTAACTCTATCTGTGTCTGAGTTGTCTGGGCTGCGTAATTGGACCCCGAGCTTTGGCTCGACTATGGGTCATTATGTAATATCTAATAACTGGACCCCAGGCCTTGGCCCGACTATGGGTCATAATGTGACTGTTGTAACTGAATCCTGAGCCTTGGCTCGACTATGGGACATAATATAACTGTTGTATCTACATACGACCCTCATGGCCTCTATCTGGTGTAACCCAATACAACCCTCACTGGTTCATTCTGGTGGAGCTCTATATGTCCCTCACGAACTTAATCTGGTCCTTTTGGACATCATATTGACCCTATAAGCCATAAAATATAACAATCCAACATCGTAAGAAAAACCCAATCTAGCTAGGGTTATCTCTAGAGAGGGTTGCTATTTCATCACTTTCATCTCAACTCTATTCATAACAACTGACCATAATAGGCTTACTTTGGAATACTTGTCCTCTATGTACAATAATTGTGGGGCTGCCACTAATTTGATATGCTCCTGAGAAGTCAGCCCTAATCTCCTATAGGCAGCTTATTATAACTCTTAGCCTAGGGCTAATACTATAATACTGTGGTTCTAGTCCTTGAGATACTACCTGAGTTTGTTCAGATTTCGTATGCCTTCTCTGGGTGATTCCTAACCTCGTAGGTGTGTTTATCTGGACTTAGACATTCCCAGCAACCTGTACCTGAATATCTGATAAGAGTAGGCTGGGGAGTTGGCATCGTTTCTTGCTACTGAAAAAACTTCCCCCCCCCTTAGGGTATCTACTACTCTATCGGGCTTGTACAACTGAGATGATGCCCTAAGTGGCTTATGCAATAAGCACCACGTCGACTGAAACTAACTGTCGTTGGCGATAGCCACTATGTGGCGGACTAACCCTCAACTCTCTAGGCAACTCTGGTGCCACAGGCTCTGGGGTAAGGCCATACTAACATAATTTTGGCCCTGGAGACATCAAGGTACGCCAACGGTCTCTAGACGAGCTTTAATAACAATACAGGCGCCGAACTGATACTTATATCTCCCTGTTGTACCTTTGTTATTCAACTTACTAACGCAGACCCAACTATTACCCACAAATATCAGAAGCCTAGGCATGAAACAAAATATCATTTCTACTAACATAGTGAGTCACCCTTAACCTCTTCTTTCACAATGAGAGATACTGCAATATACTCTTAATATGCTTTCTAACAGCTAACCACAACATATGTAATTATAATCTACTGATAGCAGCTAACCACGACATACATGGATATTATATACTCGCAATTGCTAATTACAGAAAGTAGGATCGTTGTCTATGCTCAGAAGGATAAGTCGTATCATTGTACGATGATAATAACTTGTCGAAGGAATAAGCCTTAGCATACCTCAAATGCCGATTCTCGTTTAACTGATTAGTTCCATCCTGAAGCCAGAAGTTCCACTCAACTACAACCCTTATACTAAGAGAATAGGGCTACTTTCAATACTAAATTCGGCCAATAACGATATCTTTCAATAATAATATCAACGATAACAGAACTATGAATAACTCTGCGAAAACCCGAAATTTCTCAATAGTTAAGAAAGGAGAAATGCTCACCTAATGCTTGTGGCCATTTAGCATTCAATTTGAAGAAATTCTGACAGCCATTACTCCATGGGGTTCCGGGACGTAAAGCGAATTTTTGAGAAATAACTCAGTAGTAATGCTTCCTGTAGGCGTAGAACTCATTACCGAAGCTTATTTGTGTTTGGGCGGCATTTGGTAGCGTAATCGATGAAAAGTTATGGTTTCTCCCTCCTCTGGCTGAAGAACCTTTTGAAATTAATTTAAAATGAAATGAGGGGTGTGTGTTTGTGTGTATATATATATATATGGCGGTGTCGGGGGTGTGCCTCGCGCTTCCCAACGTGCCACAAGGCCCCCCCCACTGCGCCTCCCATAGCGGCAGTAGCCTGGCGCGCCGCACTGACAAAGGCACTGCAGGCTGGCGCATTGTGTTGACCCCTCGCAGCCTAGCCTCACCCGACCGTGCTTTCGAGACTTTTCCACACGCGTCAAGCCCTTATTAATCGTCACAAATCCACGTGTATGCCTCCTAACCATTGTCATTTTGATGGGGTGTAACAATTTTGGCAGTGAAGGTGATGGGAGGTGATCACAAGTCGTGGTCACCGATAACGATCTGTTTTGTCCCTCGTGGTGACCAATGAAGATGGAGTCCAGTGGAGATGACTACCGGTAGACCACGAGTCGTGGTCCAAGGTAACGACTCGTCCAGTCCCTCGTTGGGACTGGCAGTCTGTTTTTCTCTGCGAGTTTATTAAGGTCTTTTCCATAATTCCTATGTTCCTATGACCTAAATTACATCGTTTTAAGCTCAGAATAGAGTGTTTTAATAAGCGTTAAGTTATTTTAAGCCTATCCTAATTCATGCATGCAAGCATAGAGGTATGGGAGGTGATCAAGGCTAGTTCTTAAAAGCTCCTCCTCAATTCTCTTTGGGAAATCAAGGAAGTGTGAAAATTAGATTCCTTCAGGTATGTAGGGCTATGAATAGGTGCAGTTGTCCACACCCATGCCCAATTCCCACTTAATTCATGATGTCCTAATTGATGATTCCATGGGGTTTTTACCCAATGCATGAATTTCTAAGTTTCAATCATGGGTATGATCTAAGCATGTTTTAAATGATGAATCATTATTATTGGGCATATTTTACAATGTTTTAAATTATAAATTATGTTCTAATGTTTTCTAGATTATGATGTCCATCCATGAATGTTCATGAAATTTGAAATCTATGAGATATGTGTTCAAGTATGATGAGATGTTTATCAAGAAAGTATTATTTTGAAATACCTATGTCTATGTTCATGTTTTCAAAGTGAATCAAGTTGATTTCAAATATATTTAAGTATTGGTAAAGCCCATATGATCAGGTATGTCTTATGATTTCATAAATTAGCTTACCACATGGTTTTGGAGTCAAGACTCTTCATTTTTTTAGCTTGTGGTATGGTTGAGCCAAGGCTCCTCATGTTATGATTTTAGTTTATGCATGTATGTTATTATTCAGCTTTGTCACTAGAAGATGGTCATCATTGTTGAAAAACGATGGAGAGCTTATGCATGTTTTCGGGAGTAGTGTCTAGCATTGAGTAGGCTAAGGGTCAATCAACCCTATTCCTCAAAACTACACACCAACATAGGTTTAGATATTAACTTTAGGACCTCCCTTTGAGCTTCCCCTACCCCTAAGGGGCCTTGAGCTTGATATCGCTATCATGATAGTGTCCTTAGCCTTGGCAAAGCTCTGGACGACTCTGCCCACTTGAGTTTCATAGTCGGGACCACGTAACCTTTATTTTTGTAATGTCGGTTATATGAAGTGCCTCCCATTGTTCCTCATGATTTCAGTTATGCATATACATCAGTCATGATATTATGTTTTCAGCAGGTTTGACCGAATGTTCAGTTTTACTTATAATTATCAATTTTCAACTTTGGGTCATTTGATTCAATTATGATGTTCAGCTGTGTTTAGATCATGATTTCGTAAAATAGCATGCAAGCCCTACTCTCAGAATCTTATCTTGATTATGTTGTATACTATGCTTATTTAATGATTTTACTTAGCGATTTTACTTACCTTATATACTTGGTACATTTCATGCACTGACTACATACTCTATGTTGTATTGTTTCATGATACAGGATCTGATATCCAGCGTTTGTTCCACATCTAGTAAGATTCCTGAAGTTGGCTTACTTCAGTCCAAGTTGGTGAGTCCTTATCTTTCTAGGGCCTTTCTATTCAAATATGTCCAGCATTTTCAATTTTCAGACTATAGTGTGTTAGTTGAGATCTTGTCCCAACAACTCGTTAGTATTAGAGGCTTTTCAGACATAGTTTGTACTCAGGTTTAGACTCATGTATATATTTAGATGTATTGTGATGTTCAGACTTCCTCTATGTTATTCATGATGATCTTTCGTATTATTTGAATGAGTTAGATGTATGTTCATGCCACGGGTCAACTTTGAGCTTCTTGGGATTTCTTGTCCCGTGTCTCGATCTGGGCCTATGTTCAGGTTGTGACAAACATAGTATCAGAGAATTAGGTTTTGAAGTGTCCTAGGGTTTCCAAAACCCGCGTTAAGTAAAGTATTTTTCATGGGTGTGAAGCGTGCGACACTTATGACGAAGAGGCTACGAGACGTTTAGGAAATGTTCTCTTCTTTCATGATCTAAGTCGTGAGATGAAATGTCTCTATTTATTTCTAGATCGTGCTATACACATTTGCAGAATCATGCCTCCCCGCAGAGTTAATTGAAGGAGAAATGGAAATGGAAATGGCCATGAGAATGGCAATGGAGACAGGCACCAGCAGGCCCCACTAGCCAACAAGGAGCATATAACTGAACTAGTTTCCCACACAGAGATTAGGGCATCCATTCGGATGTTAGCCCACGTCTTGACCGCCCAGGTCCATCAGCAGGCGGGTAGCGCATGTCCCTCAGAAAGGAAATGCAGTGGCGACAAGAGTTTGGGATTTTCTAAGGATGAACTCTCTCAAGTTCCTTGGATAGAAGGTGGACGAGGATCCACATGAGTTCATTGAGGAGGTTTTTCAGATCACCCATATTATGGGGGTGACTAGGGAGGAGTGCGTCTATCTAGCCTCGTATCAGTTGAAGGGGCTTGCATATTTGGTTCAAGTAATGGAAGGATAGTAAGGTAGTTGGAGCAGGCCCTATCAGTTGGGATGAATTCGATGTCGCTTTTCTGGATCGGTTCTTCTCTCGGGAGATGAGGGAGATCTAAGTGGCCGAATTTTTGAATTTAAAGCAAGGAGAAATGACAGTTCAGGAGTATGGCTTAGAGTTCACTCGTCTATCCAACTATGCAACTGAGATGGTGGCGGATCAGAGAGCCTGTGTGAGCTGGTTTGTACATGGGATAGCAGATTACTTGGTTAGGGATTGCTTGACTTTGATGCTTTTTCAAATTATTGACTATGTCGGGTAGTCCTATACGCCCAGCAGATGGAGGCGATACAAGTGACTGAACCAGGGAGGGAGGCTAATAGAGCGAAGACTGATAGCTTCGGATTCTCCCAGCGATCTAGTAGGCACCATCACTAGTCCTACAGAAGATCTTCATCCCCAGTGCCTTCAGTTATGAGTATGCCATCCATGACCATGCGCGATCAGAGGGGACGAGCATCAGGCTCGAGAGGTCAGAGTAGCAGACCCATAGAGATCAGCCCTCCAGAGTGTAGAAGATGTAGCCAGAGACACACAGGGCAGTGTTTGGCCGGTATAGGTGCTTGCTTTGGCTGCGATAAGGCCCGACATATTCCTAGATATTGCCCAGAATCTAGAAAGGGTCATGATAGGGGTCGAGGCCTAGCTTCCAGTTTAGCAGATCCACCAGCACGTCTAGCTCAGTAGGAGGCATCTACTAGTATAGGTGGCGGGCAGTTCCAAAATAGATTTTATGCCCTAGCACCCGTTAGGAGTAGGAGGTCTCCCCAGATGTAGTCACTGATATGTTATGAGTATTCCACCTTGATTTATATGAATTGTTAGATCTAGGGGCTACATTATCTTTTGTGACGGCCTATGTTGCTAGTAGTTTTGGAGCCAATCCTGAAATCTTATCAGAACCCTTCTTAGTCTTTACTCTAGTCAATGATTCAGTCATAGCTCGACGGGTGTATAGAAATTTCCCGGTCATAATCCTTCAGAAAGTCAACTCAGTAGATTTAGTAGAGTTAGCTAGGATTGATTTTGATGTTATCATCAGCATGGATTGGTTATTTGCATGTTATGCCTCAGTCAATTGTAGAACCCGTGCAGTAGAGTTCAAATTTCTAGGTAAACCAGTCTTAGAGTTGAATGGTAATTCAGTTGTACCAGTAGGTCATTTCATTTCCTACGTTAAGGCTAGAAAGATGATTTCTAAGGGTTGCGTGTACCATCTAGTTAGGATTAAGCATGCTATGTCCAAGACCCAAGTATCCAGTCAGTTTTCATAGTGTCTGAGTATCCAGAAGTGTTCCAAAATGATCTACCAAGAATTCTTCCTTAGAGGGAAATTGATTTCGGTATCGGCTGTCTTCCAAACATGCAGCCTATATCTATTCCTCCTTACAGAATGGCCCCAGCCGAGTTAAAAGAGTTTAAGGAATAGTTTAAAGACCTTTTAGACAAGGGATTAACTAGACCTAGAAAATCACCGTGGGGTGCACTAGTTCTCTTTGTCAGCAAGAAAGATGGTTCCCTTCGGATGTGCAATGATTATCGGCAATTGAACAAAGTTATCATCAAGAACAGGTATCCTCTCCCTAGGATTGATGATTTATTTGACCAGCTTAAGGGTGCTAAGTGCTTTTCATAGATAAACCTCAGATCCGGATACCATCAACTCAGAGTTTGGGAGAGTGACATCCCAAAGACGGCCTTCATTACACGGTATGGTCATTACGAGTTTGTAATTACGTATCTTGGACTAACGAATGCTCCTGCAGCTTTTATGGAACTGATGGATAGGGTGTTCAAGCCATACTTGGATATGTTCGTGATTGTGTTCATAGATGACATCCTTATATACTCTAGGAGCGAGGCAGAGCATGACGCTTATTTGAGGGTGGTGCTACAGACTCTTAAGGATCGCCAGTTATATGCTAAATTCAGTAAATGCGAGTTTTGGTTGAACTAAGTGAATTTTTAGGCCATGTGGTGTCAAGTGAGGGTGTGTAGGTAGACTATCAAAAGATAGAAGCAGTGAAAAATTGGCCTAGACTGGTGAATCCTTCGGATATCAGGAGTTTCTTAGGTTTAGCTGGGTATTATTGGAGATTTCTTAAGGATTTTTCATCTATTGTAGCCCCATGGACTAAGTTGACCCAAAAGAAGGTAAAGTTTCAATGGTCAAAGGCTTTTGATGGGAGCTTCCAAGAGTCGAAGACTCGACTCACCTCAGCACCTGTATTGACCCTTCCTGAGGGTACTGATGGGTTTGTGGTTTATTGTGATTCTTTGAGGATCGGCCTTGGTTGTGTATTGATGCAAAATCGTAAGGTTATAGCCTATGCTTCTAGGAAGCTGAAGGTTCATGAAAAGAATTATCTGACTCCTGATCTTGAATTGGCGGTGGTAGTATTTTCCATGAAGATTAAGAAACACTATTTGTACGGGGTCCATGTAGACGTTTTAACGGACCACAAAAGCCTACAATATGTGTTTACCCATAAGGATCTACATCTACATCAAAGAAGGTGGTTGGAGCTACTTAAGGTTTTTGATATGATTGTCTTTTACCATCCGGGAAAGGCTAATATCGTAGCATACGCTCATAGTAGGATTTCTAAGGTGAGTGTGTCCCATGTTGATAAGGAAAGAAAGGAGCTTGTGAAAGATATGCATTTTCTTACACGGTTGGTAGTTCATTTAGTTGACTCGATAGATGGTGGTGTTATTGTTAAGAACGGATCAGAATCCTCCTTTGTGATTGAAGTAAAAGCTAGACAAGACAAGGATCCTATTTTTATAAAGTTAATGGAAGTCGTTCAGAATCATAAGGTAGAGGTTTTCTCCAAAGGGGGATATGGTGTGCTCCACTATCAGGGTTGTTTGTGTGTACCAGATGTTGCATGAGGCTCATGGTTTTGGATACTCTATATATCCAAGTGCCTCCAAGATATACTATGACCTACGGGAAGTCTATTGGTGGAATGGCATGAAGAAGGACATTGCAGAATTTGTGGCTGTGTCCGAATTTTCAACATGTGAAAGTGGAGCATCAACGATTGGGAGGTATGCTTCAAGACATCAGTATTCCTACTTTGAAGTGGGAGGAGATCAATATGCAATTCATTATCGGGTTGCCTCGCACTAGTCAATAGTATGCCTCCATTTGGGTTTTGATGGATAAATTGACTAAGAAAGCTCATTTCCTACCAATCAAAATGACTAATTCAGTGGAGGATTATGCTAACTTGTATATTCGGGAGCAATTTTGGTTGCAGGGAATACCCTTATCCATCATATCGGATAGAGGTACTCAGTTTACCTCCCAGTTTTGGAGATCATTTCAAGAAGGACTTGGTACTCAAGACAAGCTCAGTACAACATTTCACCTACAAATGGATGGTCAAGCGGACCAAACTATTTAGAATTTTGAGGAAATGTTGAGAGCATATGTGATTGACTTCAAAGGCTAGTTGGGATGATCATTTGTCTGTTATTGAGATTGCGTATAACAACTACTACCATTCCAGCATTCAGATGGCTCACTTTGAGGTTCTCTATGGGCGGAGATGTAGATCACGTATTGGTTGGTTTAAAGTCAGCGAAGCGATGGTGATAGGTCCAGATCAGTACATGAGGCCATGGAGATAGTTCAACTTATAAGGGACAAGTTAAAAATAGCTCAAAGTCACCAAGAGTGCTATGCGGATGTGAGGAGGAGAGAGTTTTAGTTTGAAGTCGATGTTTAGGTGTTTTTGAAGGTATCTCCCATGAAGGGAGTGATTTGATTCAGAAAGAAAGGGAAACTCAGTCCCCGTTATTTGGCCCATTTTGGATTGTGAAACGAGTTGGAAAGGTAGCATATGAGTTGGGGTTTCCCTCAGAATTAGCTTCATTTCATCTAATTTTCCATGTATCTCTCTTGACGAAGTGTTTGGGTGATCCGGCTCTGGTCATTCCAGTGAACAGTGTTGGTGTGGAAGACAACCTTAGTTATGAAAAGGTTCGGTGGAGATACTGAATCATTAGGTTCGAAGGCTAAGAAATAAAAAAGTAGCTTCAGTCAAGGTCTTATGGAGGAATCAGCATGTTGAGGGAGCTACGTGGTAAGATGAAGAAGATATGATGGCTAAATACCCACTTCTATTCACTTCCGGCTCAAATTCAGCATGAGGTATCAGTTTTGTCCTTAGCACTCTATTCAGTTCCATGTTCAGCTCATGTATCCCAGTTCCTTTCATGTAAATGGATGTATGCATGATTTGGGAATTCAGTTAAGTGACGTAGTTCAAATCGGATTCTATCACTCGGTCAGGATTCAACATGTATGTTCAGTATTTGAGTATGATGATTGCATTTCTCTACTTTTTTGTATGATTTTCAATATTTGAGGACAAATGTTCCCAAGGGGAAGATATTTTTATACCCAGAAAACCCTAAGATCATACCCGGGAGTTGAAATAAAGAAAAACGGAATTTATGCACCATATCACAGGATGAGTTGTCCAGTGGCCCGTCAGGAACCCCATGAGTTGTTAAGTGACCCATGGGAAAGGCTAGGACTTTGTTGGAAATTTTGGTTTTTTGGGTGACCACGGATGTGACCACGAGTCGTGGTCAATATCATGACTCATCATGTCAGTCATGGTAAAGGATGATGTGCAGGAAGAAGAAAATCCGCAGTGCACCTAATGGGTCATAACCACGAATCATTGGGTACACCACGAGTCGTTGTGTTCTCGTGGTGACCCCCAAGAGTGTTTTGGTAGTGAAGGTGATTGGAGGTGACCATGAGTCATAGTCACTGGTAACAATCCATTTAGTCCCTTTTGGTGACTAGTGAAGATGGAGTCCAGTGGAGATGACGACTGGCAAACCACGATTTGTAGTCCAAGGCAACGACTCATCCAGTCCCCCATTAGGACTGGCAGTCTGTTTTTTCCTGTGAGTTTATTAAGGGGTTTTCATAATTCCTATGTTCCTAAGGCTTAAACTACGTCATTTTAAGCTTAGAATAGAGTGTTTGAAGAAGGGTTAAGTCATTTTAAGCCTATCCTAATTAATGCATGCAAGCTTAGAGGTTTAGGAGGTGATCAAGGCTAGTTCTTCAAAGTTCTTCCTCAATTCTCTTTCAAAAATCAAGGAAGTGTGAAAATCAGATACCTTCAGGTATGTAAGGCTATGAATGAGTGTAATTGTCCACACCCATGCCCAATTCCCTCTCAATTCATGATGTCCTAATTGATGATTCCAAGTGGTTTTTACCCAATGCATGAATTTCTAAGTTTCAATCATGGGTATGATCTAAGCATGTTTTAAATGATGAATTATGAATAATGGGAAGATTTTACAATGTTTTAAATCATAAATTATGTTTTCAAGTTTTCTAAATTATGATGCCCATCCATAAATGTTTGTAAAAGTTGAGATCTATGAGATACTTGTTAAAGTATGATGAGGTATTCATGAAGAAAGTATGATTTCAATATACCCATGTCTATGTTCATGATTTCAAAGTTAATCAAGTTGATTTCAAGCATTTTCAAGTATTGGGCAAGCCCATATGATCAAGTATGTCTTATGATTTCATGAATTAGCGTACCACATGGTTTTGGAGTCAAGACTCTAATTATTTTCATCTTTTGGTATGGTTTGAGCCAAGGCTCCTCATGTTATGATTTCAGATTATGCATGTATGTTATTATTCAGCTTCATCACTAGACGGTGGTAAGCTTCATTGAAAAACAATGGAGAGCATATGTATGTTTTTGGGAGTAGTGTCTAGCACCGAGTGGGCTAAGGGTCAATCAACCCTATGCCTCAGAATTACGCGCTAACGTAGGTTTACTTATATACTTTGTGACCTGCCCTTTTAGCTTCCCCTTCCCCCAAAGGGCCTTAAGATTGATATTGATATCATGGTAGCATCCTTAGCCCTAGCAAAGCTTTGGATGACTCTGCCCACTTGAGTTTGGTAGTCGGGACCACGTATGCTCTAACATGGTAATGTTAGTTATATGAGGAGTCTCTCGTTTCTCCTCATGATTTCAGTTATGCATGTACATCAGTCATGATATAATATTTTCAGCAGGTTTGACCCAATGTTCAGTTTTACTTATGATTACCAGTTTTCAGCTTTGGGTTATTCGATTCAGTTTTATGTTCAATTATGTTCAAATCATGATTTTACAAAGTAGCATGCAAGACCTACTCTCAGAATCTTATCTTAATTATATTTTATACTATGCATGTTTAATGATTTTACATAGTGGTTTTACTTACCTTGCACATTCGGTACATTCCACGTTGTGACAGCATACTCTATGTGTTGTATCACTTCATGATACAGGATCTGATATCCAGGCTTAGTACCGCCGTTAGTCAGATTCCCGGAGTTAGCTTCACATAAAAAAATAACACAAAACTACATGATTCTCCAAGTTTTAACCTCAATAACTCACATAAATCAAAGTGAGATTTACTTACCCTTTCTTGGAGATTTATTAGATAAAGTAGGAGTAGGATCCTACTCTTTCCTCTGCCCATAACCAACTCAAAAATTCTGCAACATCACAATCAACAATAACACAACAACAAGCCATGACTTTCATTTAAGGTGCTCTTCCCAAAGCCCAAAAGAGACAAGAGTGAAGTTTCCTACCTGGGATATATTTTCACCATGTGATAGGGCTCTGAATTCTGTAAATTTAAAAAATATAAGCAAAATGGAGTAGAAATGAGCTTTCTAGCTCAAAATTACTTCATATAGGTGGGTTGGGTGGTGTCTATGTTTGGCGCCCATGCGATGTGCCCTTGCGCGTGTGTGCGGGCTTGCTCTATCAATTTACTTTTAAAATATTTTTTAATTCGATATGTGANGCGCGTGTGTGCGGGCTTGCTGCCTACCTGTCTCGACGCCCTCGCACCAGAGCACTTTCCCTACTGATAGTGTTGTCTTTATATGAGCATAACTTTTTACTCCAAACTCCAATTGATGGGCGGTTTTTTTCTGTGAATTAGATTCAAATACATTTCATTTGATGGGTTATATGACTTCTAAATCATCATATATTTGAATATATGACCGTTTAAAGTTGACCCTTGACCCTTACATACAAACTTCACATACTCTTCTCTTTTCCCTTTGCACATGTTTCCCTCCTCACCTACGGATAATATACAACCCATAATTCCCTTAACACAACATATAAACATCAAATAATCATAAAAAATAAATTTTCGGGTGTAACACGAACGTTGATTACCTATTATTACCTATGTCTATTGTAGTAGATTTTCCAAGTAATAAAATAAGTTATCATTCTAAATGTGTTCATACTTTGTGAAATCAAAGCTTCTTGTATTTGTTTTCTTTATTGGAATTCAAAAGTTTATTGTAATATCAAATCTATTGATACAAATTTATGCTCGTTTGTTAGCTATGTTTATGCATTAGCAGTACTCCATTGGGAGTAAGTTCTGTACATATTGACAATAGTACAAAGCTGAGAGGAAAATCCATATAAACCAAATTCTATTACTATTGCAAAGTATTCTTGAACATAATCATAAAGAGTAGTGTCATTAACTTATAGAGACTTGTTAATCCTATTCATTACCATATTGAGTTTATTCCTAGAATGAAGCTAAGACTAAGTTATTCATAAGTTTGAAAGTGTTTGAATCGTTTATTTTTGGCATATGTTATAGATGTTTGAGCATGCATTTTCCACCGAGCTATAATTGGTGGGCAATTGATGTTTTGGGAATTCCTGACACTTTTTACTTCTTTTTATGGATTTTTGCATACTCTTGAGTACAAATTTATGTCCAAACTAACTCTATTTTTCTAAATTTTAGGAATCTAATTAGATGATAAAAGGAGGCTAGAAGTAACTGAAGTCTACCAAGAATAGAGCAAGAGATGGACCGCATTTCCAAGATGTGGTCCACAATGTTCAAGCATCTTCTGATCTAGAGAACACCACCTAGCATGATGTAAAGGACGACTAAAGATGTGGTTCGTCTTTCCAAAAGACGAATCATCAATTGGTCCATTTTTCCAACTCAACTTTATTGTTGAACAATTGACAGAAGCGAAAGATGTTCAGCTTTTCAAAAGACGATCCTTCAATAAAAGTTTAGATGAAGGCAAAATAGAGCACAAAATCACTTGAAGGTTTGAGTTGCAAACCATTATTCCAAAACACAGTCCATATATGCGATCTGGGACCCCACGAGTTTAAATTAGATTGGTGTTTCAGAGGCATAGTATAGGTATCCTTTTTATTATTTATGAGGGAGAGAAGATGATGAGTTGGTAATTTACCAACTCATTTGGCTTTTAAGCATGAGCTATTACTTTTTTTTCACATAAATTAGGAAGGTTTTATGTCTTTTATCTTCTTCCATGTAGGAATTTGACTTAGTTAAAGAAAATGAATTTTCTAGAAGAAAAAGGGACCTGCGTGCCACACAGAGGCATCCGCGAAATGTAGGTACCACGCAGATGGAGTTGGAAGATTTGTGAAATGGAACCTACGAACTATAGATTTTCATATGCAGAACGTAGATCCATCGTAGATTGATTGGATAGGACACTGCCTCAGCCTATTGAAGGATCTGCGAGTCGCAAATGGGCACCTGCAAAATGCTAGTGTCGCGCACGTGACCCGCACTGCTATCAAGGGAAAAATCATCCAGATTTTCCACAAATGTTCCTAAGAAGCTTCCAAGGGGTGATTTTGGGAAGCTGTACAAAGAGGAATTTTTAGAGTTTTACCCCAATTTATACATTCACACATTATGTCATATTGATTTTGTAGAGAGAAGTTAATAGAGACAAAAAGTAGAGTACAATTACTTCTTCTTCTTCAATTTCCATTGGGAAATAACTCCATTGTTGTAGACCTTAAGCTTGAAATTAATTACTTAATATGATTAATGTGGAGAAATTCCTTATGGTATAATTTCTCCTCTTCACTTATGAGTAGCTAAATTTCTTGCTAGGTGTGTGTGTGCACAAAAAGTTTTTATATTTGATTGGGTGTTGATGAATTTTTCTTATATTTGAGTAGTAAGCATGGATCTATTATTTCCTCCAAGTTTTAATTCAATAATTAATGGTTTCAAACATTGATTTAGCTTTCTTATCTTGCTTTTGCTTGAAAGAAGGAAGTCAGGTTTGGGCGAGGATTCCATAATGAG
>JACEIK010003505.1:63369-74259 GCA_018107945.1 Datura stramonium | reverse complement strand
ACGTGTCACGGAGCCAACGCGGAGGCTCCCCCTCCGTGACACGTTGCCATCGCGGAGGGGCTCTTCCCCGGCTCCTTCCGCGATGGTTCGACAGGTTTCTTATCCGGTCTTTTCCCGGGCCTTTTTCGAGCATGTGTGGCACTCAAATACTCTTAACCAACATGCGAATAGGCCATCTATATGACGGAAATTTTACGGGGTATAACACCTGGGCTGAAGAGAAAGGGATGACTAATGGAGAAACCATGATCCTGGAAGAGTAGGGGACAACTGCCATCAGAGTTCAAATCCATACATTCCTCCACTAAAGCTGATGTAGTCCCTATGTAATGTGTGAGTGATGTAGGGAATTCAACGATTGAAGAGATGTTAGCCAGGGTCTTGAAGAAAGTGGAGTCAACCGATAAAGGAGTGAAATAATTCCAAGGGGAGGCGTCCAACCTTTCCCAAATGGTGAGCTCCCACTCATCTTTGATGAAACAATTGAAAGCCCAAATGAACCATTTATCAACACAAATGAATCCTAGAATAAAGGGCACTCTCCCGTGTGACACTACGTCGAATCCAAAGAAATATGATCACTACATGGCAATAGTCACGATAAGTGGGAAAATAGTAACAAATGTGGGTGATAAACCCAAGGTAGATGTTGGTTCAAAGACAATTGATAAAGAGCTGAATGATGAGGTTTCGAGTGCACGTATTGTTGTTGATGATGATGATTTTGTAAAGGAGGAGGAGGTTTGATACTCCACCTCGAGGTATGAATGTTGATGAACCAAGTCAGGAGGCCCCAAATGCTAAAGGCCAGGTGTCTAAGGGTCCACTTCCTTACCACCAGCGGTTGATCACGAAGAAAGAGGGCAACGAATTCAAAATGTTCATTCATAATTTAGCAAGTTCTCCGTAAACATTCCACTAGTCAATGCTTTACTCCAAATTCCTGGTTATGCCAAATTTATGAAGGAGTTTTGGAAAAAGTAGAGGGTTGTTGATGTGGGCATATTGGAGGTGTCACATCATTATAGTGCATTCATGGGTAGCAGCCTCACTCCAAAAAGAGATGATTCTAGAGCATTCACCATTCCTTACACCATTGGGGTATACTTGTTTAATGAGGCTCTATGTGACTTGGGAGCAAGCATCAACTAGATGCCACTTGTGATCTTTATAAAGTAAGGATTGGGAAATCCCAAGCCTGTCACTATGGGTTGCTCATTGCAGATCAATCTATTCAGCAACCCATAGGGATACTTGCTTATGTGTTGGTTAAAATGGAAAGGTTCATCCTTCCAATGAACTTTGTTGTGTTGTATTATGATGTGGACATTGAAGTTTTTATTATCTTTTTGTGCCTATTCTTTTCCGCATGGTGTGCTTTAGTTGATATCGAGCTAGGAGAGCTCAAATTCTAAGTATATGGTAATGAAGTTATATTCAAGGTATGCCACCAACGAAACCACCACATGAGTGTAAGGTGGTGGACATGATTGATGATGGGTATGAGCAAGTGGACGTCCCTTATAATGAGTTCGAACCTCCAAATGATTGTTAAATTGTAAGTGAAACTGCCATGTCGCAAAATTAAATCAAGCACTTCACGGGAGGCAACTCAAGTATTTTTAAATTCTTTTTTACTTCACCTTTTTGTTGTTTTTTTTGTTGTAGGAGGTTGGATTGTGGAATAAGTTAAAGGAAGTAGAAGGGGCCATATGGTTGGACCAGGAAATCTCGGTCATAACTTGCAGAATGCAGTTATCACGCAAGTGCGGTACAAAATGCTTGGGAAAAAGTTGAGCACATGTGCCTCATCTGCTAACCGAAGTCAAGGACTTGCTGAATGCTGGTGTAGCGCATGTCAAAGGTAGAACACCTGGAATAAAATTGTTCAAAAATAGTATTCTTCTTCACATCTGCGAAATGCAAACAAGGACTTGTGGCACGCATGTACGACACATGTCCCAACCAGTGCAATGAGCAGTCTGAGACACACCTTCATTAGACTTGCAGTTTGCAGATCCCCATCTTCGGCCGCAGGTCCAGCGCAGGTGCAGTATGAAGAATTTTAAAAGTTTGCCAACTCATTTGACTCATTGGACCAAAGCATGACCCATAACCTTTCATCTTTTCCCTGCTTCTAAAAAAACCCAATTTTTAGCTCCAGTACACCATTTTCTCCACCTCTTAACTCCAACAAACCCCCCATTAACTCTATACACAACCATTTCACCTTACACCTTATATAAAAATCACCATCTCCTTCCATTTTCTATTATCACAAAACCTCACACCAAAGAAGAAAAGCTTGGATCAACATTTTTTTTTGTGAAGAGCTTAGAGTTTCAACTCCTCCTTTCTACTCACTCTATTGTGTTATGCTTCTTAGTTTTCACTTCCATTTCCCTATGCTTTATGATATGTGTAGCAAAAATAATGATAGTTCTCATTTTTTTATTACCCGTATTTCCCCCATTTCCCCAGTGTGTGTTCTTCATGTTTAGTTAAAATTGATTTTTATGGGTATTTGTGGGAGAGTTCAAAATTGCACAATTCATGTGATTTTATATGATTAATACAATATGACGCCATGCAATTGAAGTTGTGAGTGAATTTTGAGTAAGCCATTTGCTTGAGATGACTGATTTTTCCCAATGATGGATTGGGTGATGCCTTTCTTAAGGGAAAATTGTCATTACTTTTATGGTTGCTTGATAATGTAGATGAAAATGTAATCATTCATGTGAGTATTGTGGGATATTAAAAATGGCTTAATAAATAATTGTACCTATGGTAACTTGAAATTTTTCGATGATAGATGGGGTAATGTCCTTCTTAAGGGAAGTCGTTGAGTAGTCGTAATGGTAAACTTAATGATCGATATTGTTAGTGTTTCTTTCGGGGAAGTCTAATTACCGGTTAGATTTTGAAATAATTCATACTTATTTGAAAGTTGAATGGAAAACTTGTGAGTTGAAGTTGAGGCATTGTTTAGCAACTATGTGCCAAAGATACTGCTTTGCGACATGCAGGTTCTATGTGGATACAGGTAATGGGATTCAGGCTCACTGCCTCACACCTGTGTTCCACCTACGTGCCACAGATCTCCATCTGTGAAATGCAGATTCTGGTGCTAGATCCTAGTTATTCTGCCTAGCATCCGTACCTCATTTGCGTGTCACAGGTCTGCACCTACGAAATGTAGGTGAGGTGCATGTGCTAGCAGCGAAATTTTTGCCCCATCATTTTATTTGCAATCCAATTCTTTTCTTTTTCTTTCCTGAGTTAGTCCACCAGGTTTTTGATGTTCAGCTTTTACCTGCTTGCAATTAGGAGACTGTGCTATAAACTCAACTTACACCATTCTTCATTCATGGCCACCAATATATCTCCTTTATATCATGGTACATCTTCGTCGGACCTGGGTGAAGAGATTAACTAGAATAATGTACCTCTGACAAAATCTGCTGGCGAACCCCTACTACATCGGCAACACAGATTCAAACTTTGAATCTCAAGACACAATCTCCCATTAACTTAAAGGCCAATAGTTCGCCCTACAAATCCTTGTCTCTGAGATGCACTAGGCTAAGGTCCTTATATTATCACTCTTTCACCTCTACAACTAGAGATGATATTGTTTTACTATGGATCAAAACCACATTATCCTCTAAATCTACTAACTGGATGGCTAGATTGGGTAACTAGTGCATCTCTGAAGCCATTTACTGCGGTTCTAGCTCCAAATATGCTAGGGTGCATATGGATCTGTGACTAAGGGCATCGGCTACAGTATTAGTCTTCCCTGGGTGATATAGGATATTCACGTTGTGATCTTTCAACAACTCTAGCCAATGACGTTATTGCAAATTCAACTCTTTCTGCGTGAAGATATACTGGAGGCTTTTGTGATCCATAATGATATCTACATGAACACCATATAAGTAGTGCCTCCATATTTTCAGAGCATGAACGACTACAGCCAATTCTTAATCATTGGTGGGGTAATTCTTTTCGTGCTTCCTTAGCTACCTCGAAGCATAGGCAATCACCATACCATACTACATCAGAACACATCCCAACCCATCGCCTGGAGCATCACAGTACACAGCGTAGCCCTCTGAGCCTTTCGGTAAGGCTAATATTGGTTCAGATGTAAATTTATTTTTCAGTTCATGAAAGCTCTGCTCACAAACCCGGGCCTAGTGGAATTTAGATTCTTTCTGAGTCAATCTTTTCAATGGCACTGATAAGGCAGATAATCCTTCCACGAACCTTCTATAGTACCCGACTAACCCTAGGAAGCTACGAACCTTGGTTCAAGTTGTGAGTCTAAGCCAAGTCTTTACTGCCTCAATTTTTGCGAATCAACTTCAAAACCTGCATCTGACACAATATGGCCCTAGAAAACTACAGATTTTAACCAAGACTGACATTTCAAGAACATCACATATAATTGGCGATATCTAAGGACCTGGAGTACTATTTGCAAATGATCTCTATGTTCAACTTCTAAGAATGAATATACCAGAATTTCATCAACAAACACTATAAAAAATAGATCTAAATATGGCCTGAAGATGCTGATAATCAAATCCGTGAACACTGCTAGGGCATTCGTTAATCTAAAGGACATAATCAAGAATTTCTAAATGACCATACCTGGTCTTGAAAACTGTCTTCGGAACATCTTTATCTCGAACTCGCACCTGATGATACCCTCACCTTATGTCGATCTTGGAGAAATACTTTATCCCTCGCAATTGATCAAATAAGTCATCTATCCTCTAAAGGGATATTTATTCTTAATAGTAAATTTATTTAACTACAGATAATCTATACACATTCGTAGGGAGCCATCCTTTTTCCTTACAAAAAAAACTGGCGCACCCCACGGCAAAGCACTAGGCTTGATAAAAACCTTGTCTAACAAGTCATTCAACTATTCCTTTATCTCCTTCAGCTCAGTAGGAGCCATTCGGTACGGAGGGATGGATATAGGTTGCATATCTTGTGGAAGGTCAATAGAGAAATCAATCTCATGCTCATCCTGGGATACGTCTGCAAATTCACTGACCACAGGAATGGGCTGAAGAGTCGAGGATTCTGCCTGCATATCCCAAATCCTAACAATATGGTAAATACAACCCTTCGCTATCAGCTTCCTCGTCCGAAGATAGGATATGAATCTATCTTTTGACGTAGATGTATTGCCTTTCCATTCTTGAACTACCTCCCCTGGAAAGTGAAATCAGATAGTCCTAGTCATGCATTCCACATTGGCATAACATGGCGCTAGCAAATCCATACCCATAATTCATAAAAATCAATCATTTCAAGCTCCACTAATCTTCTAAAGTTTGGTGACCCACAACCTCCACTGTAAAAACCTCGATAAATCCTCTTAGAAATAATAGAGTCACCAACGGGTATGAATATAGAAAATGGTCGCTAGAACAATTATGGTGTTATACCAAATTTTTGTCACTAGCAGAGTAACATAAGACAGAGTAGAACTTGGGTCTATCAAAACAAAAACTAGGTGAGAGCAAACATCCAACATACCTGTCACAACATCTGGTGATGACTCAAACTCCGATCTCCCTAGTAGAGAGTAAGTATGATTTAGAACACTACCAGAACTAGATTCCCCTGATCTACCTCTGCCTCTACCGGCTGGAGCTGTGGATAAGCGCCCTGCCAAAGGTGCTTGAGCATGTGATCCTGCTGAGGACTTGTTCTGCTGGTCGCGATCACCAAAATCTCTGGTTGGACAATCCCTCATCATATGGGTTTCTTGCCAACAAGTATAGCAAGTAGTAGATCTTTATCTACACCTCCCAAAATGTCAATGACTACAAATTGTATAACACGGTGCGACAGGCCTGCTCTGATATGATCCCCTCTGCTACTCGGAACCTGACGCTCACGAAATCTCATCGGGACCTGACTATCCGCGATGATCTGATCTACCACCCTGCTACTTCTGAGATGAAGGTCTAGGTGGCCTACCTGATATCTGCTTCCTAGTCTCGTCCTGAAAGTCTGTTTGCATGTCAGTGGGCCTGGCCTTCCGGCGTTGCTCCTGATTTGGTCTTTCTACTTCACATTGACACTGCCTAATCCCTTCTATATATTCTGAGCAAAAGCCAGGATGCATGAAATGTACATATCCTCCTGTAGCTATAATACAGGTTTCCACATACTCTGGAACATGCCCTATGATGAACCCGTGTACCCTGGGTGGCATGGTATCCACAAAGGCTAGTGCATATCTTTCCAAAGAGTCAAACCTCATCACGTACTCTCATCCGTTCATCCTGCCTTGCTCTAGGTGCAAGAATTGATCCACCCCGGCCTGTCAGATCTCTCAAGGCAACTGGTGATCTCTGAAGGCCTCTGACAAAATAGACCAAGTTGGTGTGGTACATCTCTTCCTTTAGACCTCTCTCAAATTTCGGAGCACAAAACAGCTATATCTCATAATCAAAGTACTTCCAACTCGACTGACTCCACAGACATAGCATGCATCACCCAAAATATCCTTTGTAACTGATCCAGGAATTCTTGAGGATCCTCTCTACCGTCTATCCCCATAAACTGCGGAGGACTCAGGGTAAGAAACTCTTGGACCCTCGAACTTCTGGGTCCTCCAGTAGATTCCACGAAAATTGGTGCCACTAGCTGGCGCTGAGCGACCATCATCTAAGCCAGCATACAAACTACACTTCTAACCTTTAATTTAATGGTATAGGGATAATCAGGGGTGGAACTAATGTTTCTACGTCCCTGGGGGGCTCCTAGTGTTGCGGAGAATGCTGGGAAGATCGAGGTGATGTCTCCCTCTTTCCTTCAGGTCGGGTCGTCTCTAACTGTGGCACTCTGACAGCGCCCTCTCCTACCGTTGCATCCAACTCTCGACCAGTCGTAGTCAGTCGTGCATTGGGAATTCTCTCTACAGATAAGTAGAATAACGTGAGCTTAGGAACTCAACCCTATAAAACTTAGCTCTATAGCACAATTTGGGAAAAGAAAAGTAACCATGCTATCATTCCTCGTAGCCTCCTACCTATAGAATGTGGGGCACAACACACCCATACATAAGAATCTACTAGACACAGCTTGCATACTTCCTAGGATATGATGTTGCCCTGATACCAAGTTTTTCACGCCCTACCTTGGGAGGTGTAAATGGAACCTAGTGCCACACTAGAACCTATGCTGACCTAGCTGGGCATATACACCTAAGGTGCCTGCCAGCAATTTAAAATCAACAAAAAATAGCTATATCTTGGCTGTAAACACAGCCTCAGGCTGACTAGGCCACACAACAACCTTGCATACAAACAACTAACCCAGTAGTCACAATAATAAAAGGATCCCATGGGGGCAGACAAGACCACCATGTTGTCTAAGTCATAACTAAAGAAAGATAGACATATATAAAAACTATATCCGACAAGCTTGCTAACCGATAGGAAGTCTAGGCCTCACACGAAAAATAATAAAAACATAACATACCTAGGCCCCATACAGACAATAACATCCAACAACTAGGACCAGTAGTTTGCAAGCCTCTAAGAGTGGAATAGTGGTCAGGACAGGGCCCTGACCTACCCAAAAGTTGTACAATAAAATGAGTACACCTTTCTAACCGACAACTACGAGGAAAAGGAGCTGACTGATCTGCTAACCCTGGATGACTGCTAAGACAGTCCTAAAATACGTCTTTCCATACCTGCAGGCAAGTATGCAGTGCCCCATTGGTGGACGTCAATATAATATGTACCGAATATGTGAGGTAGTAATAACATCTGAATAGAAGATAACAGAAGAACTGAAAGTAATCAATAGGAAGGATAAGAATTTTAACCTGAATTTCCTCATAATCTGAAGTATAGCTAACAAGTAAGTATACAAACAAGAATCTCACCTGGCCCCCCATAAGCCTGGAAGGTAAAATCAGTACAGAATAACCTACTGGGACCCATAAGCCCTAGCAAGTACAGTTCAATTTCTATACCCCTAACAAGTTCAATAAAATTCAGCAGGTAACTATAGCCAACCTACCTGGCCTCTGGGTTTTCAACTAAGCCCTCTATGCTCCTGTAACTGTGTCTGAGCTCTATGGGCTCCTGTGACTACACCTTGGGCCCGCAAGGCACGACGGAGGATTAGTAATGCTGTCATGGAATAAAGGTAATCTATACGTGGATGGATGTTGATACGGCCTTATTGGCCTTAATATAGTCCTTTCAGACATCACATAGCTCCTCTGTGAGATTTATAGCCCCATAGGCAATGACACATTTAGCAACCCTGAGGTTGTTCAATGGAAGGCTATATTAGGTGGGGGTAATCCCAATCAAAGTACTATACTTTAGTCGCAACTCTACCTATAGGAGCTATTCACAGTATACATGCTCGCAACTTACTTACAAGGCATAGGTCATATAAACTATACGACAAGGATAACTTGCTGAAAATGTTAGCCTTAACATACCTCAATTATCGATTTCCGTTCACCCAAATAGTTCCAACCTAAAGTTGGTGATTCCTCTAATTTTCATCCCTTATGTTGAGAGAATAAAGCTATTTTCAATACTAGGAGTAGGAAAATAAAATAACCTTTAAGAATATTAACTACAATTCAAAATCTATCCAATTCAATTGAAAGCTTAAAAATTTCTGAGAGTTTAGAAGGTAGAAATACTTACCCATCACTTGTAGCCGCTTAGGACACAATTAGAAGTTATTTCTGCAAATCTTACTCGGTGAGGGTCCAGCATCTGAGCGAGATTTCAAGAAATAACTCCATGGGAACGTTCGTCGTACGACCAAAACTCGTTATCAAAGAGAATTTGCTATTAAATATATCTTAACGGCGTAATTTGGTGAAAATCTTACAAAAAGGTCGCTCCAGTTTGCTCCTCTGATTTTGGGGAAATATTAGAGTGAATCATTAAAACATTGAGGGAGTTTATATCATTTTAAGGCAGTGGCAGGGGGAGGCGCGGCATGTCGGTCATAGAGCTAGCGTATGGGCACGACGCGCCGGCCAGTGTGCTAACATGGTCGCGCAGCGCAACACTTGTTGCGGCCTGCCTCTGGTCCTGACCTCCTTATCACTCTACAACGGGCATGTATACTCATTCCCCGAGCCCTTCCTTGCATTCCTCGTGCTCCAAAACTTTCAACATACGTACGCACGTATCGTTTAAACAGTAGAAACTTACGGGGTGTAAAAAATATATTTTTATGCATCCTTTTAATCTAGAGGGATCAATTCATATACGGTTAAATTAGCTTAAAGAACTACTATGAAAAGATTTAACATGGTTTTTATACTCCAAAGGTGGTTCAAGAAGAGGTTCTTTTGTTAAGAAGGAAAATTTTCTATACACGTTCTCAAGTATTTTATCAAGAAAAACAATGACATCTTTTAATTCCTTCTTCCCTTATTAATATCAATTTGTTGCTCCTTAATCCTACTTTTCTTATTTCCAATGATACACCGGTGGTAGGCCTTTTATCACTATATTTTCTTATTCATTCATTCACATCTATTGCTGGACTGATACTTAGAGGAAAAGTTTCTCTTTTTGTCACTTTTATATATTTTTGCTCCTAATGAACAGTCAAGATTGAATTTTTGAAGCACCCAACATCTTATTTTATTTTTTCTACACAAATGTAATAGGGACAAACTCCTCAATTTTCATCAGCATTTATCCCTCATAAACCTAAGCCTCCTTTTTCTCTCAAAGTCCACCTCTTTTCCCCATGAATCACTGCATCCCAGATCTTCTAATTTTTGTTGCGATTTTGGCAATTAAAGAATTTTTTGCAGATATCAATATCATTAGACATAAATAAGGAAGAGTCTTGACAACTTAATCTTTATAGAGGTATGATGTGGTCAAGCATCCAGGTAGTTCGGTGATAAGGTTTATGATATGTGATTTTGTAAGGATGAAGTCCCAATATGCTTTAGGGACCTATATTAATGGTATAGAAATGTATACAATCTTATGAATCCAACTATAAGAAAAGGAGATGTATACCTAACTAGACAAAAGAACCAGGCTCTTTAGTTTTCTTATTTGCGGTTGATCATTCTCAAGAGTTGTATAATATAGCTAGCCTGAGACCTAAAAAAGCAAGGTCGAAATCCATCCCTCTTTTTCCTGAGGACAGGAGATCAACTTCAGGATGAGAGATGATCGACTGTTCCCCAAGCGGGAAGTAAAAGGCCGGAAAGCTGTTCTTTCCATTTTATTCACCAGTTTCTCACCTAATCCCATTGATTTATCCATGTGTGCACACCAATTAAGGCATGATGATGATCTAGGAACTTTATAGATTCATCCACCAATGTAGTGAGTAGATAATGGCCAATACTAGGGAACATCTTCAGTAATCTTCTTAATTCAACGTCATCAATTGTTTCCCATGTGATTTAATATTCATTATAACATGTGTTCCACTTTTATCGTAATATATAATGTACCTTAATTAGAATATTGGTCATGATCCCTTCTTATGCCTGAGGTACTGAATTCCTTATCGCTTCTCTTATTATTCTTATTCTCAGAGAACTAGTTCTTTTGTCTGGGTACTCAAGAAGCTCATACTTTAAATATATAACCATATTTCTGAGTGGATCTTCTCTATTTTTCTCTGCAAACTTTGTTGACTACTTGTTCCCAAGCAATTAGGAAACCAAGTTCTTTGGTTTTGCAGCACCTTAGAACGTGCTTCTTTTATTTTATTTATGTGACACTCTTCATATGTTGGTCTTCTTTTCTTCATTTTCTAGGAGTGGGATTCTTCCTTTAATGTGTCCCAAACTCCCCCTTCATGTGCTTTTAGTAGGAGGAAATATTACTTTTT
>JACEIK010003504.1:109056-125302 GCA_018107945.1 Datura stramonium | reverse complement strand
TTTGAATAAAACACACCAAATTTAGAGAAGTCTCTATATTCTGCTAACTTTATGATAACCAATATAGGGTTGGAGTGCAAGATACATTTCAAGAAACTAGTATCAATCAGTGTTTGGAAAGATGAGGGTGCGAGGTGAGATTGATCACGTGTAAATTACACCTCGCAATAAAGTATAAAGCGGCCACTGTCAAATATAGTAAACCAACTAAATTGGGGTCGATCCCATAGGGAATAGGTTAAAAATAATATGTTAATGATGATTAAATTGACCGGTAGTCGATATTTCAGAAGGGGGTTGCACTAAAAGAAAATACATTTTTAAGCAAAGAGTTTGTTGTTATCAAATGTATGAGACAAAACTAGAATTGTGTTCCCAATGATTTTACAACGTAGTAGGCTTATTTTATTAGTGATCTATCTTGGTGAATTTTATGTAAGACTGAAGATTAAGTTCATCTAACGTCTCTTGACCTACATAGATGAATTTCACTCTAAATCCTCTCAGACTTTAGGTGTGTGTATTTTTTCCTCGCCATAAGTCTTGGATTAACTATCCTCTATTAGAACTCAAGTTAATTAGATGAGGGCTAGTGGCCTCAAATTTCTATTGTTCTTCTCTTTTCCTAACTTTAACTTCTTTGGTAGAGCAAGTTGATGATACAGGCTTATTTCAATATTTGCAACCGCAAAATAATTAAAACGAAGAGAATAACAATCCACTCAATTCACTATTCAAAAATCACTATATTATTTAGCCTATTTTGATTAATCCATCATGGTTCCCACAACCCTAACTAAAGAATTTAGCCGCTCATGTTTGAAGAAACAATAACAGAAGATTTTAAGAATTAGTGATGAAATACTGACAATAATATGAAATTGTTTGATAAATCTTGAAGACTAAATAGAATCACAAGTACTTGATGTTTTTCCTCCAATAATTGTATGGAATAATGTTATCCATACTTACAACAATTAACTCCTCAACAATAGTCAAGAATTAAGTGGTATCTAATTCATATCTAAGTTGTGTGTTTGAAAAACATCCTAAGAGGGATATATAGTAGTAGAATAAATCTACATATGTTCCTACTTGGATTGGGATTGGACTTTGCAGATTTGAGTCGGATATGAGGGTCCACATCGGGCGGCTGGATGGGTCATACTAGCCTCCGCATCGCGCCCTCCCTTGCATGATTCTGCCTGCGCGTCGCGTGATCCGATTTGAGGACTATACGGAGGTATCATCTCGACCTCCCCAGCTGTCTCCACCACGTCAGGAGCCTCTTGGGATGGCCGGTGTGACGACATCGCCTCCGGCAGTTTCTATACCCGTACCATCCGACCAGGAGGTTAGGAGCGCGGTGGTTATGCTAGCACAGATGATGGCTGCTCAGTGCCAGCCAGTGCCACCTACAGTGAATCCTTAGGAGGGCCTGGTAGCTCAAGGGTCCGAGAGTTTCTAGCAATAAGTCCCCCGCAATTCGCAGGGATAGATAAGACCGAGGACCCTCAGGACTTATTAGACCAGATGTAGAGGATTTTCAGGGTGATGCATGCTCACCCATAGAGTCAGTTGAGTTGGTGGTATTCCGGCTACGGGACATCGTCGTACTGTGGTATGAGAGTTGGGAGAGGTCCCGAGGGAGAGATGTTCTCCGACCTAGCCCAGCTTCTCAGATGCTTTCTTGGATCATTACCTACCGCGAGAGATTCGACAGGCCCAGGTTGATCAGTTCCTACACTTGGAGCAGGGGTCGATGAGTGTTCGGGAATATGCCATGAGGTTTGATTCCTCGGCTCGATATGCGCCATCTTTTGTGGACACAATGCCAGCCAGGGTACACCTCTTTATTATGGGGATGAACCCAGAATATGTTGAGACCTGCATCACAGCCACACTGCGACAGGATATGGATATCGCCCGTGTGCAGGCTTTTGCTCAGAATATTGAGGGTATCAAATAGCGGCAACGGGAAATTAGGAGGACAAGTCAGGAGCAGCGCCGCAGGGACAGACCAGATGAATTACAAGAAGAGTCCCAGGGAGGACCTAGGCCACGATTATCAGATAGGCCTCCTAGACCCCCGCCTCCACCACAGCGGCAGAGGAGCAGGTCTAGTCGCCGAGGGCAGCCAGAGCCCGGCAAAGGTTCGCGACCAGTAGGTTCACAGCAGCAGAAGGGAGTGGAGCAGAGTGGGTTTACAATACCACTTTGCCCTATTTGCAGTCGACGCCTCTCTGGAGCATGCAGGTATGGTTCCACCGCATGCTACATTTGTGGATAGGAGGGTCACCAGATGAGGAATTGTCCAGCTAGGGGTAAAAGTGACCGTGATCGACAGGATAGGTCCTCGGCAGGATCACGAGCTCCAGCATCCCCGGTAGGGCGTAGGCCCTCAGTTTCAGCCGGCAGAGGCCAAGGCAGATCATGGGCCTCCAGTTCAGGTTCCAGCCCAGACCGTACTTATGCACTACTGGGGCGACAGGAGTCAGAGTTGTCACCAGATGTTGTGACAGGTATGTTGAACATTTGCTCTCATCCTACTTATGTGTTGATAGATCCAAGATCCACCTTGTCTTATGTCACACCATTAGTGGCTCGGAAGTTTTGTATTATGCCAAAATTGCTTTGGCAACCTTTCTTAGTGTCTACACCCGTTGGTGACTCTATTATAGCCAGAAGGGTCTATCGGGGGGTGTACAATAGAGGTTGCCAGTCGTCAGACTACGACAGACTTGATAGAACTAGAAATGGTTGATTTTGATGCTATTATGGGTATGGACTAGCTAGCTCCATGCTATGCTAATGTCGAATGTTGGACCAAGATTGTCCGATTCCACTTTCAAGGGGAGGCAGTACGGGAGTGGAAAGGTAGTACAACCACGCCAAAGGGTAGGTTTATTTCCTATCTTCAGACGAGAAAATTGATAGCAAAAGGGTGCATTTATCATATTGTCAGAGTTCAGGATGTTCGGGCAGANTTTTGTTTGTACAATATGGGTAGGTCGGGGCCCTGTCCCGACCATCTTATTACTCCTACAGGCTTGCAGATTGTGTTACTTCCCTATGGTTAGATGGTATCGGCCGTTTGGGGGCCATATGTGTTTTAGACTATGTGTGTTGGCCGTATGGAGCCCTGTTTAGCTTTTGATTGGAAGCCTTGTCGGCCATAGTTCAGTTTAGCATCTGATCTTACTTTTCAGTTATAACTAGATATCATGGTGGTCGTGTCGGCCTGTATAGGACTCCCTATGATTGTTTGTCTCTGTTTAGCTGTTTATTTTCACAGGTGGCTATAGGCCTTGTCAGCCGGGGGTTGTATTTACATCCGCTATATAGCCCGTTGTTTTCTTGAGTCTAGAGTTAGAGTCAACCATGCACTAGAGGTTCTTAGGCTCAGTCAGCTCAGTAGTTCAGGTCCTAGTAGGGCACCAGGTGCCAGTCATGCCTCCCAAGGCGGGGCGTGACAAACTTGGTATCAGAGAAGGTCGTATCCCAGGGAGCCTGCAAGCCGTGCTAAGTAGAGTCTTTTCTATGGATGTGTTGTGCACCATATACTATAGGCAGGAGGCTGCAAGGCATGATAGGATGGTTACTCTTTCTTCTTATTCAATCGTGCTATAGAGAGGTACAGTATAGGGTTGAGACCCTAAGCTTATTATACTTTTTTGCTTACAGAGAATTGTCGGACCAGCAACACCCTACGATAGGAAGGAGGCTAGATGTAGCAGCGGGAGAGGGCACCAGCAGGGTGCCTCAGCCTCGGTCAGAATCGGCACGTTTTGAGGACGATAAGAAGGTATCATCTCAACCTCCCTAGCAGTCTCCACCACGTCAGGAGCCGCTTGGGACGGCCGGTGTGACGGCACCGCCTCCGGCAGTTTCTATACCCGTACTATCTGACTAGGAGGTCAGGAGTGCGGTGGTTATGTTAGCCCAGATGATTGCTGCTCAGCGCCAGCCAGTGCCACCTACAGTGGCGGAATCCTTAGGAGGGCCTGGTAGCTCGAGGGTCCAAGAGTTTCTAGCACTAAGTCCCCCACAATTCACAGAGACATATCGAACCGTGCACCCTCAGGACTTCTTAGATCAGATGTAGAGGATTTTTAGGGTGATGCATGCTACACCTACAAGTCGGTTGAGTTGGCGGTATTCCGGCTACTGGACATCGCCATGTTGTGGTATGAGAGTTGGGAAAGGTCTCGGGGGAGAGATGTTTCCCTCCGACCTAGCCCAGCTTCTCAGAGGCTTTCTTGGATCATTACCTACCGCCGGAGATTCGACAGGCTCGGGTTGTCCGTTCCTACACTTGGTGCAAGGGTCGATGAGTGTTCGGGAATATTCCATGCGGTTTGATTCCTTGGCTCGATATGCGCCAGCTTTTGTGGACACAATGCCAGCCAGGGTACACCGCTTTATTATGGGGATGAACCCAAAATATGTTGAGACCTGCATCACAGCCACACTGCGAGAGGATATGGATATCGCCCGTGTGCAAGCTTTTTCTCAGAATATTGAGGGTATCAGACAGAGGCAACGGGAAATTTGGAGGACAAGTCAGGAGCAGCGCTGCAGGGATAGGTCGGGTGAATTACAAGAGGAGTCCTGGGGAGGGCCTAGGCCACGGTTATCAAATAGGCCGCCTAGACCCCCGCCTCCACCATAGCGGTAGAGGAGCAGGTCTAGTCACCGAGGGCAGCCAGAGCCCGACGAAGGTTCGCGAGCAGTAGGTTCATAGCAGTAGAGGAGAGTGAAGCAGAGTGGGTTTACAATACCACTTTTCCCTATTTGCAGTCAACACCACTCTCGAGCATGCAAGTATGGTTCCACCGCATGCTACATTTGTGGAAAGGAGGGTCACCAGATGAGGAATTGTCCAGCTAGTGGTCATGGTGATAGGGATCGACAAGATAGGTCCTCGGCAGGATCACGAGCTCCAACATCCCCGACAGGGCATAGGCCCTCAGTTTCAACTGGCAGAGGCCGAGGCAGATCAGGGGCCTCCAGTTCAGGTGTTGTCCCAGACCGTACTTATGCACTACCGGGGCGACAGGAGTCAGAGTCGTCACCAGATGTTGTGACAGGTATGCTAAACATTTCCTCTCATCCTGCTTATGTGTTGATATATCCAGGATCCACCTTGTCCTATGTTACACCGTTAGTGGCTCTGAAGTTTAGTATTATGCTGGAATTGCTTCGGAGACCTTTCTCAGTGTATACACTCGTTGGTGACTCTATTATAGCCAGAAGGGTCTATCGGGGGTGTACAATAGAGGTTGTCAATCGTCAAACTACGACAGACTTGATAGAACTAGAAATGGTTGATTTTGATGCCATTATGGGTATGGATTGGATAGCTTCATGCTATGCCAATGTTGAATATTGGACCAAGATTGTCCGATTCCATTTTCCAGGGGAGGCAGTACGGGAGTGGAAAGGTAGTACAACCACGCCAAAAGATAGGTTTATTTCCTATCTTCAGACGATAAAATTGATAACAAATGGGTGCATTTATCATATTGTCAGAGTTCAAGATGTTCAGGCAGAGCCTCCAACCCTTCGGTCTATTTCAGTTGTAAATGAATTTCCCGACGTATTTCCAGATGAGCTTCTTAGTATTCCCCCAGAAAGGGAAATTGATTTTGCAATCGATCTATTACCAGACACTCAGCCTATATCTATTCCTCCATATCAGATGGCTCCTGCCGAACTCAGATAACTAAAGGAACAACTGAAGGATTCTATAGACAAGGGCTTTATCAGGCCGAGTAACTCACCATGGGGTGCGCCAGTTCTGTTTGTGAGGAAGAAGGATGGCTCCCTCCGTATGTGTGTAGATTATCAGCAGCTGAATAAAGTCATTATCAAGAATAAGTACCTGCTTCCCAGAATAGATGATTTGTTTGATCAGCTACAGGGAGCGAGGTGTTTTTCAAAGATTGACTTAAGGTCAGGATATCATCATGTCCGGGTTCGTGAAAGAGATATTTCAAAGACTACCTTCAGGACCAGATATGGCCACTTTGAATTTCTAGTCATGTTCTTCGGACTGACAAATGCCCCAGCAGTGTTCATGGACCCGATGAACAACGTTTTCAGACAATACCTAGACTTGTTCGTGATAGTATTTATCGATGATATTCTAGTGTAGTCCCGCTCAGAGGCAGATCATCAGGATCATCCACGGACAGTGCTCCAGATTCTCAGAGATCGCTAGCTATATGCAAAATTTTCTAAATGTGAATTTTTGTTGAATTCAGTAACCTTCTTGGACCATATTATGTCAGATGCTGGTATATAGGTAGATACACAGAAGATAGGGGCAGTGAAAACCTGGCCTAGACCTACCACTCCGACCGAGGTACGTAGTTTCCTGGGATTAGCCGGGTATTACAGAAGGTTCGTGGAGGGATTTTCCACTTTAGCAGCACCTTTAACCAAATTGACATAGAAGGCAGCAAAATTCCATTGGAGTGAGGCATGTGAGCAGAGCTTTCAGGAACTAAAAGACATATTGACATCAGCACCGGTGCTAGCGTTGCCAGAAGGAAAAAAGGGTTATGCAGTCTATTGTGACGCTTCGGGTGTTGGGTTAGGATGTGTTTTGATGCAGCATGGTAAGGTGATTACCTATGCTTCCAGGCAGCTGAGGAAGCATGAGAAGAACTACTCTACCCGTGACCTGGAGTTAGCCGTGGTGATTCATGCCTTGAAAATATGGAGACACTACCTGTATGGCATCCTCGTAGATATTTTCACTGATCAGAAAAGCCTGCAGTATATTTTCACCCAGAAAGAGTTGAATCTGCGGCAGCGTTGCTGGTTGGAACTGTTAAAGGATTATTATGTGAATATTTTATATCACCCAAGAAGGGCCAATGTTGTAGGAGATGCCCTTAGTCGCAAATCTATGGGAAACCTAGCATATTTACAGCCCGAGCGGCAAAAATTGGCCCAAGAATTGCATCAGCTAGCCAGTTTAGTCGTTCCTATAGTAGAATCAGGAAACAATGGAGCGGTAATCCAGAATACCGCAGTGTCATCATTGGTTGTGGAAGTGAAAGAACGGCAGTATGAAGATCCTAGCCTGATTTGTCTCAAAAATAGGGTCCAACGAGGGGAAGTGACAGATTTCCAAGTAACCGAGAATGGAGTTTTGAGATATAGGGATCGCCTCTGCGTTCCAGATGTGGCAGGGCTTCGCCAGCAAATTATGGGCGAGATACACTATGCCCGTTACTCCCTCCATCCAGGTTCGACAAAAATGTACCATAACGTAAAAGGGATTTACTGGTGGACGGGAATGAAAAAGGGGATAGCAGAATTCGTAGCTCAATGTCCCAATTGCCAACAGGTGAAAGCTGAATATCAGAAACCAGGCGGACTGACACTGGATATAGCTGATCCTTTATGGAAATGGGAGGTAGTTAATATGGATTTTGTAGTAGGGTTACCTTGTACTAGGCGTAAATATGATTCTATCTGGGTAATTGTTGACAGGTTGACAAAATCAGCTCATTTTCTGCTAGTAAGGGCTACCTTTTCAGCCGAAGATTATGCTGAGTTGTATATTAGAGAAATAGTCTGATTGCATGGTGTTCCGTTGTCAATTATCTCTGACCGATGGGCGCAGTTTACAGCTAAATTTTGGCAATGTTTTCAGAGGGGCCTGGGGACACAGGTTAACTTGAGCACAACCTTCCATCCTCAGAAAGACGGACAAATAGAACGTACAATCCAGACGCTCGAGGATATGTTACAGCCGGTGTGCTAGATTTTGGAGGTAGCTGGGATGAACATCTACCGCTTGTTGAATTTTCATATAATAACAGTTATCATTCAGCAATTCAGATGGCGCCTTATGAAGCATTATATGGGAGGAAGTACAGGTCTCCAGCTGGTTTGTTTAAGGTAGGAGAATCATCATTGATTGGGCCAGATATTATTCATCAGTCTGAAGAGAAAGTAAAGCTTATCAGGGAACGTATGTTGACCGCTCAGAGCCTCCATAAATCTTATGCCGATGTGCGGCGAAGAAACCTAGAATTTAATGTGGGTGATTGGGTATTCCTGAAGGTTTCACCGATGAAGGGTGTTACGAGATTTGGTAAGAAAGGCAAGCTCAACCCAAGGTTTATTGGGCCTTATTAGATTTGCCGAAGGATAGGCCAGGTGGCTTATGAATTGGATTTACCTCCACAATTAGAATCTGTTCACCCAGTTTTTCATGTATCAATGCTGAGGAAGTGCATAGGATATCCCTCCCCGATTGTCCCAGTCAAAGACGTCCAAATCACTAAGGAGTTAGCTTATGAAAAATCTCCAGTAGCCATACTAGATCGGTAGATCCGCAGCCTAAGAACTAAGATGTTGCTTCCGTTAAAGTGTTATGGAGAAATAAGAACCGAGAGGAGATGACCTGGGAGGCAGAAGACGATATGAAAACCAGATATCCTCAATTATTTCAGACTTAGTAAGATTGTGCAGCTAGAGGTATGTTGTTGTTGTTGTTTCATAAGTTGCATTATATACATGTATATGTGAGATAATTGACTTAAGTCTATTGTAAGTGAACACTATAGTATTATGTGAAGTACCTGTATTGGACTTTTCTGCATTTTAGGGTTTTTGGATAGTCCAAATTACAAGGGAGACTCTGCTGAAATTTTCCAGAATAAGTAATTGCAAGGTTAAGGTTCTTGCAAGCAGAAGTTGACATTCAAGGACGAATGTTCTTAAGGGGAGAGGATGTTACACACCGTAAGTTTCTAATGTTTAGGCAGCCTATTCGTATATTGGTTAAGAGTTTTAGAGTGTCATATATACGAGGAAGGGGCCCGGAGAAAGGCCGAACGAGTGCAAAGTTGGGATTTCACGGGAGGAGGCCGAACCGAGTTGCCCAGAGGGGAAAAGTGGCATGGAGCAGCCCCCTCCGCGTTACACAAAGTGGCACGGAGCAGAATTAGCGCGACCGGCAGAGTGTCACGTTTCGTTGTCTGCCACCTCAAGTATATAAAGGCCACACACTTAGATTTATTTCATTATTCATATATCCTTGGCTAACAGAGCTAAGAACGAAGGGAAACTATTGAAAATCATCCGATTACGCCGCTAAATGCCATCCAAATCTAAATTAACTCCGGGCAGTGAAGTATAAGACTGCAGAGAGCATCGCTGCGGAGTTATTTTCGTAAAATACGCCCGACAAATCGTTGTCCCGCTGAGATTAAGTTGATGGAATTGTTCCAAAATAGTGTCAATACGATCACGTGCCTAAAGTAAGTATTTATCCCTTCTAGATTCCCGAGAAATTACGACTTTATGATCGTCTTTCGATAAGTTGAAGTATAGTCAGTATATAAACATATAAGTCATTGTTTTCTTCGAATATAGTAATAAAGTGGCCCTATTATTTCGTTAATAAGATTACAGTTGAGAAGGGAAGTTGAACATAAGCCGAAACTCGCCATTTAATCGGTAAACAGCGAACGAGGTATGTTAAGGCATTTTCTTTCGACAAGTTAGTTTCTTCAGCATAGTAGTCCAGTATGAATCCCAGTAAGGCATGTTAGGAGTATGTTATCATGTCTAGTCGTTGTTGTCAGTTGAGGCCCGTAATTTGTATTGTTTTGGGTTAGATTACACCTGTATAGCTTTCGTGACCACCTCAGGGTTAACAGCTGTGTCGCTGCCCACCAGGGGCGAGGATACGTCGCTCTACGGAGTGGCATGCCATCCGCTAGGGACGAACATGGGGATCCAGATCCTCATATGCCGTGGTTGGCCTTATACACACCCCCGCCTAGCATTTACGCCCGGGATGTAGATATCAGGAGTCCTCCAAACTTAGACACAACTACAGTAAGGGGCCGAGCGGGCCCAATTGCAGACCCAGGGGATCGACAGGATGCTTATAGCTGGTAGTTGACTCTGTATGAGCTGAATAGGGGTATATAGATTGAGGTGTACTCACTAGGGCTAATGGGGGCCCAGGTGGGTTATTTTGTGCTGATTGTACCTTCCGGCTTATGGGGGACATGTAAGGTTTATGTTTGCTTTAGTTACTGATAGTTAGACAGTAAGACGCCTCGTTTGTCAGGTATGACCCTACCTTCCTTATTACAGTTATGTTTAGTCCTGATTTCACTACTTCAGTCATCTTCAGTCCGTTTTCTTTATTTCAGTTATTGTCAGTTCTATTTCTTACTTTCAGTCATTTAAAGTTACTGCTTTACATATTCAGTACCTGTGGTATTGACGCCCTTTCTGGGGCGTTGCATTACTTTCCTGCAGGTATAGATCGATGAGGAGCAGGTCCCTTGTGGTTCCAGTCAGCCGTACAGAACCGTCAGCTCCCTTATTTCGGAGCTTGTGTGATAGAGGTTTATTTATTTTATTTGTACAGTATGGGTAGGTTGGGGCCCTGTCCCGACCATCTTATTACTCCTACAGGCTTGCAGATTGTGTTACTTCCCTGTGTTTAGATGATATCGACCGTGTGGGGCCCATATATGTTTTACACTATGTGTGTTGGCCTTGTGGAGCCCTGTTTAGCTGTTGATTGGTGACCTTGTCGGCCATAATTTAGTTTAGCATCTGATCTTACTTTTCAGTTATAATAAGATATTATGGTGGCCTTGGCGGCCCGCATAGGACTCCCTATGATTGTTTGTCTCTGGTTAGCTGTTTATTTTCACAGGTGGCTATAGACCTTGTCGGCCGGGGTTGTATTTACAGCCGCTATATAGCCCATTGTTTTATTGATTCTAGAGTTAGAGTCAGTCCTGCACTAGAGATGCTTAGGCTCAGTCAGCTCAGCAGTTCAGGTCCTAGTATGGCACCAGGTGTCAGTCATGCCTCCCAAGGTGGGGCGTGACAAACCTAAGTTACCAGTTCTGTAAGTAAGTATTGGTAAAGTTCACGAGCGTATACCCAAAGTTGTTATAAACCCATGGGGAATACAAACCCTAGTTATCCTTTAATTTTAAATTTGCAAATATAATATTGACTACTGTTTATTTTTATTATTGATTTTTATTAGAATCCCCCCATTGTGAAGTAACTACCATACGAGTTCATCTACCGGCTATAATCTAGATCTTCCATATTCCCCGTGGGATCGACCCCAACGTCTAAGTTGGGTTCTTTATTGACAATGTCTGCTTCATACTTCAGTTGGAAGTGTGGTTTGAATGTTATCATGCCCACTTGAGTATGATAGTCGGGGCCACGTAAGCTCTATCATGGTAAAGTCGGTTATATGACGAGTCCCCCATTGTTCCTCATGATTTCAGTTATGCATGTTTATCATTCATGATATCTATATATGTTCTAAAGTAGGTTTGACCCAATGTTCAGTTTTACTTATGAATATCAGATTTCAGCTTTGGGTCAATCGATTCAGTTATGATGTTTAGTTATGTTCAAATCATGATTTCAGAAAAATAGCATGCAAGCCCTACACTCAGATTCTTATCTTAATTATGTTTTATATTATGCATGTTTTAAATAATTTTACTTATTTAAGCACTTTTACTTACCTTGCATACTCAGTATATTTCACGTACTGACCGCATACTCTATGTTGTATCGTTTCATGATACAGGCTTCGATCTTCAGACTCAACCTTGTCATTAGCTAGCTTCAGAGTTAGCATCCAGTCTCTATTGGTGAGTCATCACCTATCGAGGGCCCCTCTTCTATTCAGTTATGTTTACGTATGTGTCAGTTTCAAACTTAGAGAGTTAGTTGGGATCTTGTCCCATCAACTCATCAGAATTAGAGGCTTTTCAGACAATAGATTGTATTTAGCTTCAAACTCGCGTTGTGTATATTCAGATTGATATGTTATGCTCAGACTTCTGCCATGTTGATTATGTTAAGTCTTCCACTTCATTGATTGAGTTAGATGTATGATCATGTCATGGGTCAACTCAGAGTCTCTTGGGGCTCCTTGTCCCGTGTCTCGATCCGAGCCTATGCTCGGGTCGTGACAAACTTGGTATCAGAGTAATAGGTTTTGAAGTGTCCTAGGGTGTCTGAAAGCCGCATTAAGTAGAGTCTTTTTCATAGGTGTGAAGCATGCCACACTTATGACAAAGAGGCTACGAGATATTAGGAAATGTTCCCTTCTTTCATGATCTATGTCGTGAGGTAAAATGTGTCTCTATCCTTCTAACTCGTGCTATTCATGGTTGCAGAATCATGCCTCCCCGCAGAGTTAATGCCAGAAGAAATGGGAATGAAAATAGCCACGAGGATTGCAATGGAGACGGGCACCAACAAGCCCCACCAGTCTATTTGCACTATGCACCAAAGCCGGTTGCCCACGCTAAATTCAGGGAAGCCTTTCAGATGCTAGCGCAGGCCTTGACCACCCAGGTCAACCAGCAAGAAGTGGCGCATGTCCTGCAGAACGGGAATGTGGTGGTAGTACGAGTCAGAGATTTCCTAAGGATGTACCCACCAGAGTTTCTTGGGTCAAAGGTTGACGAGGATCCACATGAGTTTATTGATGAGATTTTGAAGATCACCCTGGTCATGGGGGTGAATGGAGAAAGGTGTGTTGATTTGGCCTCATATCAGTTTAAGGGGGTTGCACACATTTGGTTTAGACAGTGGAAGGATAGTAGGGCAGCCGGAGCAGGCCCTATCAATTGTGAGGAGTTTCACGTCACTTTTCTAGATCGATTCTTCCCTCGTGAGATGAGGGAGTTAAAGACGGCCGAGTTTGTGAATCTAAAATAGGAAAGGATGACGGTGCAGGAGTATGCCCTAGAGTTCACTTGTTTGTCAAAGTATGCCCCAGAGTTAGTGGTTGATCAGAGGGAACGAGTGAGCAAGTTTGTTCATGAGGTGGCAAGCTATCTAGACAAGGATTGCAGAACCTCCATGCTCCATCTGGATATGGATTTTCCTCGGATAGTCTTGTACTCCCAGTATATGGAGGTGACACATCTAAGGGAAAGAAAGGCCAAGAGGGCCAGGACAGACAACTATAGGTTCTCTCAGCGAGGCCAGGTGGTGGGCACCAGCAACAGTCCCACCAGAGGTCTTCATCCCCAACATCTTTAGTGATGAGTGTGCCATGCAGACCTAGGCACGATTAGAGAGGGAGAGCATCTGGCTCTAGGGGTCAGAGCAGCAGGCCTGCGGATTCTAGTATCCCACTTTGTGACAGGTGGGGTCAGGGGCACACGGGTTAGTGTTTGGCAGGTACAGGTGCTTGCTTCAGGTGCGGAAAGACCGGACATATGCTCAGAGATTGCCTAGCAGCTAGATAGGGCCATGATAGGGGCCGAGGTCCAGCTTCCAATGCAGCATCTTCACCTACACGCCTAGCCCAGCAGGGGGCATCTACTAGAACAGGTGGCGGTCAGCACCAAAATAGATTCTATTCCTTAGCATCCCTCCAGAATCAGGAGGTCTCCCTGAAGTATGTTACGAGTTTTCCATCTTGATGCGTAAGCTTTGTTAGATCTAGGGGCTACCTTGTATTTTGTGACACCTTATGTGGTTAGTAGTTTTGGAGTCAGTCCCAAAATCTTTTCAGAACCCTTCTCAGTCTCTACTCCAGTTGGTGATTCAGTTGTTGCTAGACGAGTGTATAGAAGTTTTCCAGTCACAGTCCTTCAGAAAGTGACCTCAGCAGATCTAGTAAATTTAGTCATGACCGGTTTTGATGTTATCCTCGGCATGGATTGGCTATTTGCATGTTATGCCTCAGTTAATTGTAGAACCCGGGCAGTAGAGTTTAGATTTCCGGATGAGCCAATCATAGAGTGGAAGGGTAGTTCAGCTGTGCCTGTAGGTCGTTTCATTTCTCACCTTAAGGCTATAAAGATGATCTCCAAGGGTTGCGTGTATCATTTAATTAGGGTTAAGGATGCTACATCCAAGACCCCGACTATCCAGTCAGTCCCTACTGTATGTGAGTATCCAGAAGTCTTCCCAGATGATATACCGGGAATCCCTCCCGAGCGGGAGATCAATTTTTGTATTAACCTTCTTCCCGATATGCAACCTATATCTATTCCTCCTTATAGAATGTCTTCAGCTGAGCTAAAAAAAGTTGAAGGAGCAGTTGAAAGACCTTTTGGATAAGGGATTCATCAGACCAAGCAAATCTCCATGGGGTGCACCAGTTCTCTTTGTCCAAAAGAAAGATGGTTCTCTTCATATGTGTATTGATTATCGGCAATTGAATAAGGTCACCATCAAGAACATGTATCCTTTACCCAAGATTGATGATTTGTTTGACCAGCTGCAATGTGCCAAGTGCTTTTTAAAGATAGACCTCAGATCCAAATATCATTAGCTCAGGGTTCGGGAGAGTGACATCTCGAAGACAGCCTTCAGGATGCGGTATGATCATTATGAGTTTGTAGTTATGTCTTTTGGACTAACAAATGGTCCTGCATCTTTTATAGATTTGATGAACAGGGTGTTCAAGCCATACTTGGATATGTTTGTGATCATGTTTATTGATAACATCCTGATATACTCTCAAAGAGAGGAAGAGCATGTCGTTCATCTGAGGGTGGTGCGATAGACTCTCAAGGATCGTCAACTATATGCTAAATTCAGCAAGTGTGAGTTTTGGTTGAACTCAGTGGCATTTTAGGGCCATGTGGTGTCAAGTGAGGGAATAAAGGTAGACTTCCAGAAAATAGAAGCGGTAAAGAACTGGTCGAGGCCGGTGAATCCTTCAGACATCGGGAGCTTCTTGGGTTTAGCTGGTTATTATCGGAGATTTGTTGAGGGATTTTCATCTATTGTAGCTCCATTGACTAAATTTACCCAAAAGAAAGTGAAATTCCAATGGTGGGATGCTTGTGAGATGAGCTTCAAAGAGTTGAAGACTCGACTCACCTCAGCACCAGTGTTAACTCTACCGAAGGGTACAGATGGGTTTGTGGTGTATTGCGATGCTTTAGAGTCAGCCTTGGTTCTGTATTAATGTAGCAGGGTAAAGTCATAGCATACACTTCTAGGAAGATGAAGGTGCATTAAAGAAATTACCCGACCTATGATCTTGAATTGGCGGTGGTGGTATTCGCCTTGAAGATATGGAGAAACTATTTTTACGAGGTCCATGTGGATGCGTTGCGAACCACAAGAGCCTATAATATGTGTTTACCCAGAAGGACCTAAATCTTCATCAAAGGAGGTGGTTGGAGTTACTCAAAGGATTATGATATGAGTGTCATTTACCATCTGGGGAAGGCCAATGTAGTAACAGACGCACTTAGTAGATTCTCTATGGAGAGTGTGTCCCATGTGGATGAGGGGAGGAAGGAGCTGGTGAAGGATGTACATTCTAAGCCCTAGGTCCTGAACTACGTCGTTTTAAGCTCGAAATAGGGATATTTAAGAGGGGTAAGTTCATTCTAGGCTCATTCACATTTATGCATGCAAGTGTAGAAGTTTAGAGAGGTAATCAAGCTGAAATTCTTCTAAGTTTTCATCAATTCTTCATTGGGTAATCAAGGGAGTTGTAGAATCTGATTCTCTCAGGTATGTAAGGTCATGAATGGGTGAAATTGTTTACACCCATGCCCAATCCCTCTCTAATTCATGAAAATCTATATGTTGATCCTATAGGGTTTTAACCCAATGCATGAATTTCCTAAGTTTCTTGATCTAAGTATGTTTCTATTATCGAATTATCATTCATGGACAAGTTTTATGATATTTTCAATTATAAATTATGTTTTCAAGTTTTATAAATTATAACACCCATCCAAGAGTTCATAAAGTTCAGATTTATGATGAATGTTTAAGTATGATGAGATATTATGGATGAAAAATATGTTTTCAAGTTACCCATGTCTATGGTCATGTTTTCACGTGAATTAAGTATTTTCAAGCATATTTAAGTACTGTGCAAGCCAATATGTTCAAGTATGATTTATGATTTCACGAATTAGCTTACCACATGGTTTTGGAGTTAAGACTCCCAATTAAGTTCATCTTGTGATATGGTTTGAGCCAGGGCTCCTCATGTATGATTTCAGATTTTATATGTATATGATTATTCAGCTTCGTCAATAGACGATGGTCAGCCTTGTTGAAAAATAATGGAGAGCATATGCATGTTTTTAGGAGTAGTGTCTAGCACCTAGTAGGCTAAGGGTCAGTCTGTCACGCCCCGCCTTGGGGGGTATGACTGGCACCTGGTGCCCTAGTAGGACCTGAACTGCTAACTGGTGAGCCTAAGCACGTCTGGTGCCTGGCTAGC
>JACEIK010003504.1:90710-102974 GCA_018107945.1 Datura stramonium | reverse complement strand
TATATATATAATATTAAGCTAGTATCCTTTTAATCCTTTTATGTTGTACTAATTTTTTGCATATCCAAACTGACTATATTTATAATTGATTGTAACTGTATTCCACCTATATTTGCAAATATATCTTTCTATGCGTAAGTGAAAAATGTGAATGGTTATTAAAGGTGTCAAGTATTAACAAATCAAAAAATTTTCAAAGATAGAATTTTTCACGATGAGTATACATATTCATTGAAGGATAAGATTTACTCGCAATATCAAGCAACTAGAGGGTTGATTTGGAGCATGGTTATATAAAAATAATAATAAAGGAAAGATATCACAAATAATATAATAGATGATGTAAAATTGGACATTTCTGTGAATGTGTCCTACATGTTGGCATGACATTCCAAAGAAAATGCTATAAAGTCATTGAGGGAGAAATCATTTCTTAAAAGAAAACGCTAGGATACCTATACATCTTAGATACAACATACCCTGATTCATATATTAGAATAAAGAAAATGCCTAAAGATGAGTTATTGTATCTGTTTGAATCAGTGTGTGCTTTTATAAAAGATTTTGGTTAAGACCTATTGTGTTTGTAGATGCAGCCATCTCAAATCAACATACAATGAAACTTTTGTTTTAGCCAGTATGTTAGATGGAGCAGGTAGTACTCATACATAATTACAATTATTGAATACCTATATATACACTTACATAAAACCTTATTGCTCTAAATAATAATATACTTGTACTTAACCTTGTATGTGAATTCAAGTCTATGTGCAGGGAATATGTTACTACTAGCATACAGAGTGGTCGACTCTAAGAATGATGCTTCTTAGACATGGTTCTTTCAGCGGTTCTAAGAAGCTTATGGAGAATAAAAAAACATATTTGTTGTATATAATAGAAATGAGAATATCATCAAGGTTGTATCTATAGTATATCTTACTGTGCTACATTACACATGCATATGACATCTATGGAATAATATATACAAGAATGCGTATAAGCGATTGAGTGAGGTATTCTATACAATGGAAAAAATGAATATACACAGGCTAATTTCGATAGGTCAATGAAAAATATTGAGAAGATTGACATTAGGGTAAAGCAATACTTGGAGTTGGTTGGACATGAGAAGTGGGCTAGGATGTATGCACTCGTTTATCGAGTATGGATAATGACATTAAGAATTAGCGAGTTATTAATTCGACATTCATATCAATAAGAGAATTTCTCATTTATGATTTTTTTGGAAGAAGTTAGGAAGTTTTTTGGTAGATGAAATTTCACCAATTGAAAAATGCTTCATACACATTCACAACACTGGAAAAAGAATACCAAGAGATGCTTACAACTAACGAGGAAGGATATTCAAGTTTGATGATATGTTTTAATTTAATTGATTATAGTTAATTTGATTGACCTAAATTTGATAAAAAGAATTCAAACTGTTTGTTTATGTATACTTAGTTTATCTTCTAGTTGAACATGTAGTGCATATTGATACAATTATCCTTTCTGTATGTCGGCATGCATTTATTATTTTAAGGCATGTTACACAGGTTATACCATAAACTGAATACTTCCACACGGTAAATGATGAAGGAAAGTGTTTTAGCATTTGCATTCAAAAGAAAAATTGTAGCTGCGGAAGGTTCCAAATGGACGAGCTACAACGTCCATGTGCTTGAGCTTTTTGGGAGAGCAAAAATTTAATGAATGATGAATATTGCTCAGTCTTGTACTAATCGAAGTCTGTGTTAAAGACATATGCGGTATTTAATACCCCTAAAGTTCCTAACACTAGACTCGAAATTTGTAATGTGATCAACAGAAAAATCTATAATTTTGACTCAGGACGACTCATGGTACGAGTCATAGGAAGGACAACGGACCATAGGATCACTCGTGGTCAGCAGTTGCTGTGGATAAATTGGTAAGAACGAGCCCAGTAACAACTCATGGAATGATGGTATAAGTTGCGGGTCAGAGTCGTTGTTTGATTCTGGATTGTCAGGAGGAAATGTACAACTCGCGGTACGACCCGTGGTGAGGAACAATGAATCGTTTCTTCCACCCGTGGGAAGGAGTTGAGAATTTTTCCCAGTCGTAATAACGAAAGGATCCAGCGACTAGTTGAAAGATGGTATGAGTCATTGTATGGTTTGTGGGAACTTCAGAACTCAGAGTTGAGTAGTAACTATGAAGGAAGGAAACCACGACCCGTAGGATCGAGGTACGATCCATAGGATGAGTCGTGGCATCTAGCAGCATGTAATTTTCTTGCATTTTAATTAGGGAAATTTCATAATTTATAAGCTCCTAAGATCTAAACTACGTCATTTTAAACTCTGTTAGAAAGGTTTTTAAGAGTGTTTAGTCTATTCTAACCTATTTCTTCCCCATGTATGCAAGACTAGAGAATTCCTAAGCAGATCAAGCCTAGAACTCTTCAATTTCTTCTCCAATCCCTTTGGACTTTCAGGAAAGAGTGTAAAACCAGATTACATAGGTATGTAGGGTTGTGAATGGAAGTCTCTCTTCACTCACGTGCCCTGATTTCTCTCTATATTCATGAATTTCAGTATTAGAGTAAAATTTATGATCTTATGGGGTTTTAATCCAAATTCATGAAATCCTCTTTGAGTTGCTAATGGGTCAACTCCCTTTATGTTCTAAATGATGTTTTGAAATTATGGGAAAGTTTTAAACCTATTTTGATTATAATTCATGATTTCAAGTTTAAAGAGTAGATGTCCAATTATGCTAGTTTCATGGAAAGTTAAATTTTATGAACCATGCTTCCAAGTGCGTTGAGACTTCTAGTGCTTAAGAGTGATTATGAATTATCCATGTATATGTCCATGATTTTTACTATCAAGTCTACTTAAAGTATGATAAACTTTGGGCAAGCCCATATGATTTAAGTATGATTTTAACAAATCTTATGTTATTAGCTTACCAAATGATTTTTGGAGTCTAGACTCCCACTTTTCAACTTGTGGTATGGTTAGAACCAAGGATCCTCATGTTTAAATTTTCAGATTATGTATGTAATGTTATGATCAACTTCATCAAAAGATGATGGTTCAGCTTCGTTGAAAAACGATGGAGAGCATATGCATATTTTTAGGAGTAGTGTCTAGCACTGAGTAGACTAGGGGTTCAGCTAACCCCGTGCCTCAGAACTACATGCCAGCGTAGGTTTGTTCAGATTCATTGGGACCTCCCTTGTGAGCTTCCCCTGCCCCCAAGGGGCCTTCAGATTGATATTGATATTATAGTAACGCGTTTAGCCCTGGAAAAGCTTTGGACGACTCTACCCACTTAAGTGTAATAGCTGGGACCATGTAAGCTCTACGTGGTAATGTCGGTTATATGACGAGTCTTCTATTGTTCCTCATGATTTAAGTTATGCATGTTCATCAGTAATGATATTATATTTTTAGCAGGTTTGACCCAATATTCAGTTTTACTTATAATTATCAGTTTTAGCTTTGGGTCATTCGATTCAGTTATGTTTAATCATGTTTTCAGTTAATAGAATGCAAGACTTACTCTTATAATCTTATGATGTAATGATTTATGATGTACATGTTTTTAATTTTACTTAATCAGCTATTTTACTTACCTAGCATACTCGGTACATTTCAAGTATTGACCACATACTCTATGTTGTATTGTTTCATGGTACAGGCTCTGACTTTCAGGCTCAGTCTCGCCGCCAGCCAGTTCTTAGTAGATCCCATCTTGTTGGTTAGTCCTCATCTATCAAGGACCTTCAGTTAGCTTTGTTATTATCATCTTTTAGTTTCAGTCGTTTAGTGAGCTAGTTGGGGTCTTGTCGCATTAGCTCGTCAGTATGTAGAGGTTTATCAGACATAGTTATGTATTCAGCTTCAGATTCAGTGTTTGATATTCCATTGTTTAGATATATTAAATGTTCAGACTTCCTCTATTTCAGAGTTTAGTTTTTCGTATTATTTATGTTGAGTTTAAGTCATCATATTTATGTCATGGGCTGACTTGAAACCATTTATGGTTCTAGGTTTTGTGTCTAGATCTGGGCCTATGCTCGAGTGATGACAAGCTTGGTATCAGAGCAATAGGTTTTGAAGTGTCTTAGGGTGTCTGTAAGCCTAGTTAAGTAGAGTCCTTTTCATGGGTGTGAAGCGCGCCACACTTATGACGAAGAGGCTACGAAACATTTTTGAAAATTTTCCTTCTGTCATGATCTATGTTGTGCAATGAAATGTATTTTTATCCTTCTAACTCATGCTATACGTGTTTGCAGAATCATTCCTCCTTGCTGAGTTAATAGAAGAAGGAACAGAAAAGGAAATAGCCATGAGAATGGCAATGGAGATGGGCACCAGCAAGCCCTACCAAGCCCGATGATTTGGTGTCCGAGCAGGTTGCTCATGCTGAGTTTAGGGTTGCCATCTAGATGTTTGCACATGCATTGACTACTCAGGTCAACTAGTAAGCGGTGGCTCATGTTCCCCAAAATGGGAATGCGGCGGCGGCTAGAGTCCGACTTTCTTAGGATGTATCCCCCTAAGTTTCTTAGGTCGAGAGTGGATGAGGACCCACGTGAGTTTATTAATGAGATTCAGAAGATCACCCAGATTTTGGGGGTGATAGGAGAGGAGTGTGCAGATCTAGCCTCTTATCAATTGAAGGGGGTTGCTCATATCTGGTTCAGACAGTGGAAGGATAACAGGGGAGTCAGAGCGGGTCCCATTGGTTGGGATGAGTTTCTCACCGCATTCTTGGACTGATTTTTTCCTCGAGAGATGAGGGAGATCAAGTCAGCAGAGTTTATGAACCTGAGGAGAACAACATGACAGTCCAAGAGTACGCTTTAGAGTTCACCCATTTGTCCAAATAAGCACCGGAGATAGTGGCTGATCAGAGGGCTTGGGTGAGCAGGTTTGTGCATGGGATAGAAGATTATTTGGCAAAGGATTATAGGAATGCTATATTTCATTAGGATATTGACTTTTCATGGTTGGTCCTGTACGCCCAGCAAATAGAGGCGGTGTAGGTGAGTGAGAGAGGGGCCAAGAGGGCCAGGATCAACAGTTTCGGGTTCTCCCAGCAGAGGCCTGGTGGTGGACATCGTCAACAGTCCCACTAGAGATCATTAGCCCCAGTGCTGTCAACAGTGAGTGTTCCATCCAGATCTAGGCGCGATCATAGGGAACGAGCATCAGGATCTCGAGGTCACGAGAGTAGGACCGTAGAGCCCAGTATTCTGGGTTGTGATAAGTGTGGTAGAAGGCACACTGGTCAGTTCTTTATGGGTACAGGTGCTTGTTTCAGGTGTGGAAAGCCTGGTATGCTCAGAGATTATCCAGTAGCCAGACAGGGCCATGGTAGAGGCCGAGACCTAGCCACTAGTTCAGCAACTCCACCAGCATGCTCGGCTTAGCAAGGTGCATCCACTAGTGCAGGTGGTGGTCAGCATCAGAACAGGTTTTATTTCTGCACATCTTTTCAGGAGTAGGAGGTCTCTCCAGATGTAGTCACTGATATGTTACGAGTATTTCACATTGATGTATATGCATTGTTAAGTCCAAGGGATACTATATCTTTTGTGATGCCCTATATTGCTAGTAGTTTTGGATTTAGTCCTGAAATCCTATCAGAATCTTTCTCAATCTCTACTCCATTCAGTGACTCTGTCAAAGCTCGATGGGTATATAAAAATTGCCCTGTCACATTCCTTCAGAAAGTCACCTCAGCAGATTTAGTAGTGTTAGCCATGGTAGATTTTGATGTTATCTTTGGCATGGATTGGCTACATGCATGTTATACCTTAGTAAATTATAGAACCCGTGCAGTAGAGTTTCAATTTTTGGGTAAGCCAGTCCTAGATTGGAAGGGTAGTTCAGTTGTGCCTGTAGGTTGCTTCATTTTATACCTTAAGGCTAGGAAGATGATATCTAAGGATGCGTGTACCATCTAGTTGGGGTTAAGGATGCTTCCGAGATCCCAACTATTTAGTTAGTTCCTATAGTGTGTGAGTATCCAGAGGTGTTTCCAGATGATCTACTGGAAGTCCCTCCCGAGCGAGAGATCGACTTTGGTATTAACCTTCTTCCCGATATGCGGCCTATATTTATCCCTCCTTATAGAGTGTCTCCAACTGAGCTAAAGGAGTTGAAGGAGTAGTTGAAGGATCTCTTAGACAAGGGTTTCATCAGACCTATAAAATCCCCATGGGGTGCACCAGTTCTCTTTTCCCGAAAGAAGGATGGTTCTCTTTGGACGTGCATTGATTATCGGTAGTTGAACACGCTTACTATCAAAAAAAGGTATCCCCTCCCTAGAATTGATGACTTGTTTGACCAACTTCAGGGTGCCAAGTGTTTTTCAAAGATAGACCTCAAATCTTAATATCATCAGCTCAAAGTTAGAGAGAGTGACATCCCATAGACAACTTTCAAGAATCGATATGGTCATTATGAGTTTGTAGTTATGTCGTTTGTACTAACGAATGCTCCTGCGACTTTTATAGATTTGATGAACAGGATGTTCAAGCCATATTTGGACACGTTCGTGATCGTGTTCAGATGACATTCTCATATACTCTCAGAGCGAGGAGGAGCATGCCACTCATTTGAGGGTGGTGCTATAAACTCTTAAGGATCACCAGTTGTTTGCTAAATTCAACAAGTGTGAGTTTTGGCTGAACTCAGTAGCATTTTTGGGTCATGTGGTGTCAAGAGAGAGGTGCATGTAGACTCTCAAAATATAGAAGCTGTGAAGAATTAGCCTAGACCAGTTAGTCTTTCAGATATCAGGAGTTTCTTGGGCTTAGCTGGCTACTACAGGAAGTTTGTTGAAGGGTTTTCTTCCATTGCAGAACCGGTGACTAAGTTGATCCAGAAGAAAGTGAAGTTTCAATGGTCGGAGACCTTTGAGAAGAGCTTTCAAGATTTGAAGACTTGACTCACCTCAGCACAGTATTGACCCTACCTGAGGGTACCGAGGGAACTGAGGGATTTGTGGTATATTGTGATGCCTCGAGGATCGGTCTTTGTTATGTATTGATGCAGCACAGTAAGGTTATAGCCTGTGCTTCTAGGCAACTTAAGGTCCACACGAAGAACTACCCGGCTCATGACCGCGAGTTAGCAGCAGTAGTATTTTCCTTAAAGATCCGAAGATATTATCTGTACAGGGTCCATGTGGGTGTATTTACAGACCAAAAGAGCCTACAGTACGTTTACCCAGAAGGATCTGAATCTACAACAAAAAAGGTGATTGGAGCTTCTTAAAGATTACTATATGAGTGTCCTTTATCATCTGGGCAAGTCTAATATGGTGGTAGATGCTCTTAACAGACTTTCTATGGAGAGCGTGTCTCATGTAGACAAGGGGAGGAAAGAGTTGGTGAAGGATGTGTATCGGCTTTCATGACTAGGAGTTCACCTTGTTGACTCGACGAGTGGTGGTGTCATTGTTCAGAATGGTTCAGAATCCTCTTTGGTGACCGAGGTCAAGGCTAGGCAAGACGAAAACCCTATTTTGGTAAAGTTGAAGGAAACGGTTCAGAATCAGAAGGTTGAGGTCTTCTCTCAAGGGGGAGATGGTGTACTTTGATAGGGTCATTTGTGTGTTCCGGGTATTGATAATTTGAGAGATCGAATGTTGCATGAGGCTCATAGTTCCCGATATTCTATACGTCTAGGTTCCACCAGGATGTATCGTGACCTATGGGAAGTCTATTAGTGGGGTGGCATGAAGAAGGACATTGCAGAGTTTTTGGCTAAGTGCCCGATTTGTCAGCAAGTGAAAGTCGAGCATCAAAGACTTGCAGGCGTGCTTCATGACATTAGTATCCCTACTTGAAAGTGGGAGGAATTCAATATGAACTTCATTACAGGGTTGCCTCGTACTCGCCAAGAGTGTGACTCTATTTGGGAGGTTGTAGATAGCTTGACGAAGGTAGCTCATGTCCTACCATTAAAAACTAGCGATTCAGTGGATGATTATGCCAAATTGTATATTCGGGATTTAGTTCGGTTGTATGGAGTTTCCTTTTCCATCATATCAGATAAAGGTACTCAGTTTACCTCACAGTTTTGGAGGTTGTTTCAGAAGGGACTTGGTACTTAGGTTAAGCTTAGCACAATTTTTCACCCGCAGACAGAGGGTCAGGTGGAGCAGACCATTCAGACTCTTGAGAATATGTTGAGAGCATGTGTAATTTACTTCAAAGGTAGTTGGGATGATCACTTACTTCTCATTGATTTTGCATATAACAACAACTACCATTCCAACATTTAGATGGTTCCGTTTGAGGCTCTTTATAGGCGGAGATGTAGGTCGCCTATTGGTTGGTTTGAGGTAAGTGAAGCTACGTTGATAGGGCCAGATTCAGTTCATGAGGCTATGGAGAAGGTCCAACTTATAAGGGAAAGGTTGAAAATAACTCAGAGTCGTCAAAAGTCCTATGCAGATGTGAGTATGAGAGAACTTGAATTTGAAGTTGATGAGTGTTTCTGAAAGTGCCTCCCATGAAGGGAGTGATAAGGTTCAGAAAGAAAGGGAAGCTTAGTCCCCGGTATGTTGGCTAGTATAGGATCGTGAGACATGTTGGCAAGGTGGCCTATGAGTTGAAGTTGCACTCAGAATTGGCTTCAGTACATCCAGTTTTTCCTGTATCGCTCTTGAAGAAGTGCATGGATGACCAAGCTTTGGTTGTTCCGGTGGAGAGCGTTGGTGTGAAGGATAGCCTTAGTTATGAGGAGGTTCCGGTTGAAATACTTGATCGTCAAGTTCGGAAGTTGAGGAACAAAGAGGTAGCTTCAATATAAGTCTTTTGGAGGAATCAACATGTTGAGGGAGCTATGTGGGAAGCCGGGGTAGATATGATGGCTAAATACCCGTATCTTTTTTCTTCTGACCTAGTTCCAGCTTGAGGTATCAATTTCTTCCTTAGTACTCTATTTGATTTTGTGTTTAGTTCATGCATATCAGTTTCTATCATGTCAGTGCATGTACGAATGATTTATGAATTCAGTTTAGTCATATATTTAAGTCCGGAGTCAGTTACTCCATTAGTCCTCAGCTTCAGATATTCACTATTTGGGATGGCAGATTTTTTTCCCCAGCTATTCAGTATGTTTACCCCATATTCATGGATGAATGTGCCCAAGGGGAAGATATTGTAATACCTCGGAAGTGTCTAAGACTAGACTTAGGATTTGTAATATGATCATGTCACGCCCCGAGCCTACCCTGGGCGTAACACGGTACTTGAAGCCACAAGTGACCCCAAGTCAACCCCTGGTCTATCATACACCAACATTCTGAGTAAACATGCACAACAGAACTTATAAATAACAACTTTATCATTTTAGGAAAAACGTAAAGAATGAAAGTAATATATCTGAAATACAAATCTAAAAGACAAGTCTGCTCTGAAAGCCATCTATTGAGGAGTTTCTGGGACAGGTCCCCACCTAACTCTAAGTCTAAAAAAACCATAACTAAATGAAATAAATAAACAAAGGCCTCGAATGATGAGGACTCACACTCTGATCTGCTGAAGTAGAATGCTCTGAAAATGAAGTAACTATCTATGCTAAACCTGAGAACCTATAGCTGTATCATGAAAAGCATGCGTCAGTACTTTGAATGTACAGAGTAAGTGGGGGAAAACATACTGAATATATAGTCTGAGCTGAAAATGACACGCCATGACCAACAAGTAAACTGAGCTAAACTACTAATATAATCTGAAATGGTCAATATGACCCTGTCTGATGGTCATGAACATGCCTAAGTCTGAATCACTAAATCTGAGATACTGTACTGAACTGAGCTACTTATTATGATACTGGACTGGACTGACTAGTGGGAGAGTTTATAACCGACATTTAACCACGTGAGCTAGACGTGGAGTTCGATGTATACACCTCACCGGTAGGACCCAATATACCTTGCCAGGGTATAAAGGCATGAACTGGGTGATCACAAAATATTTGGGGCCAATCAGGCCAAATAATACTGAAAAACTACGCTGGCAACGTAGTTCTGGGAACCTGGGTGCGCTGGAACCCCGACCCCCTCGGTGCTAAGTTCTACTCCCACTGGAACACCTAAACTGAACTACTAAGATGATAGCTTGAAACTGGGGTCCAAGACTAGTCAGGGACGAATAACTACATGTACCCTGAGAGTCTTATCGGACTAGATTCTGAAACTAGGCTCTAAGACCGGTCAGAGCTGCTTATCTAGAAGCGTCGTAATCGTCTACGAACAACTAATAACTGAACTGGGATCTTGGGGCTGGTCAGAGCTATAACTGAATGTCATAACCACCTAATGGACCAAATATCTGAAATCTGAATCTGAGTCTGAAAACTGAGCCACTGACACCTCGAAAATAAACTAGAGTCAATCTGATCAGTTGACATTTTTTGGAAAACACTGAGGTTGCTAAAATGTGACTGAAACTAGGCTAATATGGTTCTGACTGAGACTAGACTGATAGAAATCTGTATTCTAGCTAACTGAATTTCTAAGCAGCTAATAGAGAGGTCATTCATGCCGACAACACGGACAATTCATACTAAAAGGCAAATTTCAAGAATTTGGGACAATTCATACTCATTATGGGATGTTTATCAAAACATGTGAATATCAAGAAAAAAATCAAAGAATTCATCCCAAAGCATTCCTCCTTCATAAAAGAAAATTTTAATGAGCAAGAACCTTAACTCAAAGATTAGGGCTCATATTCACTTTTGTAATAATATTGACAATCTGATGAGGAAATGATGAAGATTATATCAATAATAAATATCAACACCATTCTAAGTGAAATTAACAAAAATAAACATGAAGATTTCTCATACTCGAAAACTTAGGGTAAAATTACTAGAAGAAACTGAGGAGGATCTTGGGGGCAGAAGGGAAGGACAATCCCCTTGCTAAAACCCTACATACATGATGAAGAAGCCTGGAGGAATTTCTGGAGAATTGAAGAAGAAGAATCTTCCCTAGTTTGAAGCTCTGAACTGCTTAGAGAGGAACTCTGTGTTCTGTTTCTGGGAAGTTTGAGCGGGGAATGAGGAAAAGAACCCATTACCCCCACTAAAACATCTAAAGATGGTGCTTAAACGACATGGTTTAATGCTTTGGAGAATAGGAATTTACTAAATAGTCCCCAGAAATTCGCTGGGAAAAACTGTTAGGTGCTCCTAACAGGTGACCTAATGAGTCGTGATGTCTGCAAACGACTCGTGGTCATGCACGTAAGGTACACTGCCTGGAAACTCCAGTGGGTGACCATGAGTGACTTAACGAGTCGTGGTCACTGGACACGACTCATGGTCACCAGTCATCGACCACACTGTCATACCCCCTGGGAAATTAACACAAGGCTGGTCACAGGTCACTCAACAAGTCGTTCCCACTGACGACTACCCGTGGTGACCACCCTTCAAGTACACTGCCAACTTCTCAAGTTTCTAGATTTCGGCCTGACAACGAGTGACTTAACGAGTCGTGGGACCTAACCATGACTCGTGAAGTTTCCCATTGGGAACACTAACTCATCATCTTGGCATCCTTCTCACGGTTGACCTGACGAGTCATTGGGTCACTTAACGACCCGTCAGGTTAGTCGTTTTGCAACTTTTCTGCAGTTTTTCTAGATTTTCTAAATTAAGTCCCAAATGTTGATTTTGAGCTCCCGGGGTATTACAGATCAATAGAAAAATTTGTAATTTTGACTTAGGACGACTCGTGATATGAGTCATAAGAAGGACCAATAGACCGTAGGATCACTTGTGGTCAGCAGTTGCGGTGGATAAATTGGTAATAATGAGTCCAGTAACGACTCATGGAATAATGGTACAAGTCGTGGTTCAGAGTAATTGTTTGGTTCTGGATTGTCAGGAGTAAAGGTATGACTTGTGGTGAGGAACAATGAGTCTTTACTTCCACCTGTAGGAAGAAGTAGAGAATTTTTTCCAATCGTGAAAATGGAAGATCCAACGACTTGTTGGAAGATGGTAGGAGTCATTGTGTGGTCCGTGGGAACTTCAGAACTTAGAGTTGAGTAGTGACTACGATGGAAGGAAACTACGATCCGTAAGATCAAGGTATGATCCGTAGGATGAGCCGTGGCATCTGGCAGAATGTAATTGTCACGCCCCGCCTTGGGGGGTATGACTGGCACCTGGTGCCCTATTAGGACCTGGACTGCTAAACTACTGAGCCTAAGCACATCTGGTGCCTGGCTGG
>JACEIK010003504.1:18242-32647 GCA_018107945.1 Datura stramonium | reverse complement strand
CTTCTGCTTGGTCACCCATAATGATAGTATATTTGTATATAGTCATAAAGTTATTTATGTAATTATTATAAATTTCTTTGAGAAGAATTATACGAAATTTCCTTCTTGTTTGGATAAATTAATCTGCTTTAAATAAGATGAAGCAACTAAGATATATTGAAGGCTAAGGTATTATATTTTTTCCCTATTCCTTTTAATATTACTAATCTTACGAAACTTGAGTTCGTTGCCCTTTAAAGTTCGGGCAAGAACTACCTTGTATGGGTGTTGGATGTTGAAATCCATTTGAATGCAATGGGTCTTGGAGATGCCATTAAAAATGAAAGTAAAGCATCAAACCAAGATCGTGCTAAGGCTAAGATATTCTTACATCATCATCTTGATGAAATTCTGAAAATTGAATATCTCACGGTTAAGGATCCATTTTTTTGTGGAATAGCCTAAAAGAAAGGTATGACCACCTAAAGATGGTCATCTACCCAAAGGCACGATATTATTGGATGTGCTTGAGGTTTCAAGATTATAAGTCTGTTCGTGAGTATAACTCTATCATGTTCAGAATTGTTTCTCAGTTGTAACTATGTGGAGAGACTATTAATGATGTTGATGTCGCGCCCATTTTTCTCGCTAAAAGAGGGATTCAACATGTGACAACTCTTAAATGATTATTTGAATGAAAAGTCGCCACCTAACAATCTGAGGTGAGTTAGGGCACCTTCTACGCTATGAGTCTTCTTAAAATTAGCCTACGTCACCAGATTCGGGCAAAGGCTTAAATTACCTTGAAAGAAAGGTGTTAAGCACCTTTCAAAGTCTACAAATGTGGTCTCCGGTCGGATCCATTAATATGTGGAGGAATTAGCTAATGATCCAAAGCAATATTTATTTTAGCCTACTTTTTAAACTAAACAACTAAGTTCGATTCGAATTAAACTATGCAATAAAAAAATAGAGTATCAGAAAAGCGAGAAGAAAGAAATTAGGACAGAATGTATTTAAAGACCGTTATTATTATTATCATTCATTGCAATGTACAATCCAATATTACAAGTAAAGACAAGAAAGAAAAAAATAATAGTAATTAAGTGCATATAAGAATATAACAAAATCATTGATAAAATGCATGCAAAGAGACAACCCAATAAATAAATTTTTAAAATATGGAGTCGAACGTCGAAGAGTCTCCTACGTATCCCTAAAGGAAATCAGGCCAGACGTAGTTCTGCATTTAAAGGGGGTTATTTAACATAAGTGGGATCACCCCATGCAACTTAAATAATACTTCGCAACCATTTAGATTGCTCGAATTATTTAGCGATCACAAACTATCATTTTTCGCTACCCGCCTAATTAATTAATTATTAATTTAAAGCGCTCAAGGTGAAGAAAAACTAAAGGCTTAGCATTTTCCTACCCGTCCCAATCTTAGTGTCCAAGAGGCATTGGACAACTATTTTGAATTTTGGGGTCTAAAGTCCTAAGATTGTTTAAGGGATGATTAACGTTAAGAAAAAAAACATAGAATAATTTGAAACAGTTAGATATAAGGTTTCACATAAGCCCCAATAAGTAATCAAGTATATTTAAGGCCTATAGACATGATTTCTAATGAACATAATCAAATTTGTGATTATTTTATAGGCGAGATTTCAAACTAACGCAGGAAGACTAGCATGTAGCAGATTATAACGTAGTTGCAGCTAACTCAAATAAATTATTGTGAATCTTAATTCCTATGGCATAGGTTTTAATGTGTATGCATCAAAGATTGCTAATCATAGAAGCAGATTAGTGACGTAAATCCTACATATAAAAGAAATATGTTGCAGATTTTGATTATTGATTTCTTACAGATATGGAATCTACACTATAACGTAAGACATGCTTCATGCCCAGAAAAAATTCTTTAATTCAGATAAGTAGTTAAATTGGTGTTTAAGTCTATACGCAGGATATCTATATAAACATTTATTGAACACGCTACTATCATTCACAAATTGAGAGTATAAACATAGACCGAACGTAATTTCTACATATAGGCGTACTAAAATTCAAACATAAACCTGCTTTGCATCGAATTGTTTTGTTCCTGCATGCATGATTTCTAGGTACAAAACAAAGTCAAATAAATAATCCTTCTAAACATAGCAAAGATTTACCGATTTTGTTTTCCTTGACTATGAGCGAAAACATAATTAGGGGCATGCTCTTATCAATTGGACCTACATTCTACAAACTTATTTATGCTCTTACCAGATTTAAGTACTTTTAACTCTAGCCATGTTTACGAAGAAACTATTTGGCGGGATGCTATTATAAAAAATAAGTATGCAAATCATATTTGAATATTTTAATACAGCAGAATTTAAGAATATTTCCAGGTGATTCATATGTCAAGACCTACTCCAATGACATAATTTTTAGATAGTTGATAAAATGAATTTTCATCCAAACTAGTTGATCCCTATGGGCATAACTTCTAGCAAAATCATGTTGTCATCCTTACAGGCAGTAATGCTGAAATTTAAATATATAAGCATGCTTCAAGTTAATTAAGACCCTATAGGCATGATTTCTATAATATATTCATGTGTTGTTCCTATAGACATATTCTCTAAGTGATTCTAAATTGGCAGTTAAGCAGTAAAGAAACATATAAATCCCCGCCCCATAAATCCCTTTTTCACCATTATTATTGTTTATTACAATTACAGCTCATGAAAAAGGAATAAATAAATAAATAATTTACAATGAAACAAAAGAGATAGTTTAATTAAAAAAATCCTAGACCTCCATCCTGTCCAGGCGATTTTTCATGTCATTACAATAAAAGACCTTTTAAACAAGTAACACCACAAATACAGGTACAAATATGTATATTCGGGAAGCCATGGATCCCAACTATTTTAATTATCTATTTAAACGTGCAAACAGATTACTAGCATAAAGAATATAGCAGTATAACAAAGGCAATTCACATTCATTATAACTTTAAACAAGTAGCAAGTTCACACATTATTGTCGAAAGTAATGCAGGGAATAAAGCTTCCCAGTTAAGGAAGAATGTAAGATCACATTTTCAAATAAACAGGGAGAAATTAGCAGTAGCTACAAAGAGCCTTTTGAATAAACACAAACCTCAACACGTCAAGATCACAAGAATCTCGTGGATTTCGAGCAGTTCTCGTGTTGAGGAGGGAACCAGGAGTGCAGAAGTAAAAGAACTTTAGAAATAAAGTAGTTTTCAGGTCAAAGCACGCTAATTCCAAATTTCGGATGATCACTAAAAGAGAGGAGAGGGTCCCTTTTATAGTTAATAAGTAGGAGGGCTTTAGGAGGAAATATTGAAATATCAATTAAAGGAAAGAAATAATTTACAATTAAATCAAATATTTTTCTATACCAGTGATTTGTCCTGATTGATAGAGTCGAATCAAGGGTACAGATTTTACTCATTCAGAAACAAATCAAGATCTGACTATAACTATCACGTACTAAAATAATTTAAGAAAAAGAGGAAGAAAATATTCATCAAAGTCACCTAAGGGAATAAAAAAATAAAAAAACAATGATTATGGAAATTTTTTCCTTAATTAAGAAAGTTGAACATTCTGTGAAATATTTACTACAAATCACAAATGATTTTTTATAATAAAAAAAATAAGATAAAAGTAAATCTACACTAAAGGAGCATAAATCATACCGCAAATCTCGCTAAGAGAATATTTTCCTTAATTAACAAATTCAGAAATCAAGGTCTTTTAGTAAATTCTTATTTACTATAATTAATAAATTCAAATAACAAACAAAGATTCAGTTATTAAAAAAAATCTTCTTTAAATAAGGCAAGCCAAATAGAGAAAAATTCAAACGAAACTGTCAATAATTATGCTTAAAGAACATATGAAAAAATAATTAAATACATATTAAGATACCCTAAATGACGTGTACTAAAAATAAACGGAATAATCATGGAAAAAACTTCTTTAATCAAGGTAAGTTCTACGGGACAAAGTATACCAAGAATTTGTTAAACCGATTGTAATAAGAATAAAATAAGTGCATAAATAAATGCATATTGACAACATAATATTTGAGTAGAAATCTTTTTTTAACAAATAAAGAAAATAAATTAGGTAAGAAGATTTGATATATTCTTCAATCACAAGATTATTCTGTAATGCAAATCGATTCTACAATATCATTTTAGCATGCCAATTATTTTAAATAAATAAAATTATTGAGGTAAATAAATAAGGATTATCAACTAAATCAAACTAAATCAGCGGGACTCACTTAAACAAAGAGTATTGAGATAACATCAATATATCACACCTTAATCACAATTAATTATTGCCATGGTGGTTTGTAAAATCTTTTAATTCTGCCCATTTTGACAAAAGAAATCAAGTAAGGCATAGATAAAGCCAGAAAATATTTATTTAATGAAAAATCAATGAGTCTACTACTAGTAACGAAAAGGTAAGAGCAAATATCAGAAGACTAATATTTAGAGTTATAAGCAGAGGGTGAAACATTCTAATAGTGATTATATATACTTGTTCGTACTGAAAACACAGAACAAGCAATAAACAATTTTCAAAGACTATATTGATATATACCTAAAACAAGTAGAACCAATTTTTTTTCATAAGAATATTAGATCAGATAAGCATGGTAGTAACTAAAATATGACACAAACAATTAGAGGCTTCTACGAATAACAATCTAAGTGTTTTCAAACAAGCAATAATTAATTTAGATCAAGCTTATCAGAGGAAAGAACAAACAGAAAGAGAAGAAGATTTTTTTTAAAAAAACAAGGAACCGTCATGGACAGATCTATCCAGATCCAAAACTGTCATAAACTCGTCGTCATTGATGGCGACGTCGATTTTATTTTGGTTCGTGCTCAGGTGGTCTAGTGGAGATAATGATGAGAGAGAGGACTGGTGGTTGTAGTTCACAGAGGAAGGGATGACCAGCAAGATGAGATTTTTCGGTAAGATCTGGTGGTGTGTTCGAGTGAGAGAAGGGAGAAAAGAAGAAGAAAGGAAAGGGTTGTTACCGGTATGATTTTTGTGTTTGGTGGTTTTCGATTAGGGTTTGTCGGTAACGAAGAAAAACAGAGGGAGATATGATCGAGGAGAGGTCTGGCAGGTGAAAGGTTTTGAGAGGTAGTAGTGTTTTGGTGGTCTGATGGAGCAGATGAAAGAGGAGAAGAAACGGCGGGGTCTGGTGGTGTGCTCGCGTGAGAGAAAGGATTGAAGATAAAAGAATAGAAGCGGCGTTCATGTCGACTGTTGAAGGAGAAGATGAGGCGGTGGCTGTGCGACCGGTTCTTGGTCGAGGTAATGGAGGCGGACTGGTGTATGGTCTGTTTTTGACCGGTGGTAGGCGGTGTTTCACCGGAGAAAGTTGAGCAAGGCCAAGGGAAAGAGGAGAAAGGGTCTGCCGCTCTTATTGTTGGTGAAAGTAGGAAAAATGAAAAGTTGTTTTAGGGTTTGGGTTGTGTAGTGATAAATATGGGAAATGGGTAGGGTTAATTATCAGTTGTAAGATTAAATTGAATAGATGGCTGAGATCAAAAATTACACAATGGGTTGGGTCGTGGGTAAAGTAAATGGATTATGGATTAGGTTATGGGGTTGAATTAAATTGAATTGAATTGGGCTTAAAAATATGGCCAGATTTGACAAAAGTGGCTAAAATTGACATAAATTAAGTGAATAGTGATAAAATTTTAAATAAATTTGAAAAAATTCAAAATTGGCTGCTATATAATTAATAATAAGTGGCGTAGAACTTTCAGATGAGAGTCTGATAATATCTTCCAGGAAGGCGAAGGAGGAACTCCTACTTCTGAAATCTAAGCTGCTCTAGAATCCCCAGGTACTAATACAAACTAGTAGTGCCCTGGCTTTCTCCTCTATAATGCCATGTTAGGATTTCCCATTATGATATGCCCGACCCTTATGATACTGCTCTTGGACCCCTTTACTACCCATCTGACCTTGACTATATCCTCCACCAACTTCGTTTTGAGCTATGCCTAATTAACTTGGGGGCATTATGAGTGCTTTGTAGGTCTGCCCCACTAGCACTGGCGGTCCTACTACTTGAGTCCTTGGATGAGGACTCAGCTGATGAGAGTGAGATCTACTATCCACTGGTTTGGGCAATGGGCCTCTCTGAAAATTGAAATGGATGTACGGTGGCTGTAGATGCCACCCTGGCTAAGTCTACGGGTGACAAGGCCGGCCTAATTCTGGTGGTTGCTCTAGTAGCAGGGAGTTGGTACTCCTCTCCTGAATCTATATTTACATCCTCAGTTGGGACCTCTTAGAAGTCGAAGCCTTGCCGCCCCTTTGTGCTGCTCTCTTTGGTGCCATTTCCCATAATCCAATGCAAATAGTAAGAATATGGGTGATTGATAAGTTATGAAAAATAAATACTCAAGTATCACACAAGTTGCCACAATTGGCTAGGTATGAACCATATTTTGAAGATATGGTCCGCACTTTCATCAAAAGTTCAAACTCAAGTAGTCATGGTGGAGGAAACAATGCAGATGTGATTTGTATATTGAATATGCAAACAACAAATTGTACTATAAATTGAACATCAGATGAGTGCCCACTGGATTTATTTATGGGCCAACATGTGGTTCATAGATTAGATCTGTAAATTGTATTGTTGACCATAAATTGAACTTCAGTTAGACCTAGTCACTAGTTCAAATTATAGTGCAATGTATGGTTCGTACATTAAGAATACGACCCACATTTCAAGTTACAAGGAGTTTTTGGAACTTAGAAATATTTTTACCAATTTTAGTCCATTAACTAATTCTCAAGGTAAACTACGATCGTGAATCATATTTACAGATCGTATCTCATATCAATACAATAGTTTAAAGCCACAACCCCATTTAGCAAGAAATTACCAATTCCCCCCCCNCCCCCATTTCATGTTGAAAATGTAAGAACATCAACCAATAGGAAATAAGCACAAATTCAATCATTTAATAGGGCACACTACCTAAGGCTCCAAGAAATCATGCAAGGTGTGTGCTTCGAAGATAGAAATTGAGTCTTGAATCAAATAAATCATAACTTGTGCAAAAAATTTATGTTTGCTGAGATGGAATGAAGTGTGTACGTGTACAAGTGACTTAGGAAAAAAATGAGTGCAAGATGGAAGCTACACGTGCTCAACAATGGAAGTTTCAAAAGAGTGAAGGAGGAGGAGGAAGAAGAAGAAGAAGAAGAGAGCTTGTTTCCCTTTTAAAACATTACTAAGTTTCCAGGTTAGTGGGTCGAATTGTGGACCATATATTACAGTCATATTTTGAAGATATGAGCCATTATTTAAGCCGTAAATAACCAAAATGACATTTATACCCCATCATTATTAAAATAAATTCATGATCTGCAGATTGAATCGTAAAATCAATTCATGACCTGCAGAGTTGATCGCATTTTCAAGTCACAAAATAAGGCACACTATCAATATCCATGATTTAATTTATGACTCATGAATTTAATTTATGAGCCATCTATTGATCTATGGATCATACTTCAGAGAAATTCATGCCTGGCTTCCAACTTATGATGTCATTCACAATCTACATATTGAATTTGCGGCTCGTGACTACTGATGTAGGGCATATTTACGCACTTATTTTTCATATCTTACTCATACTTAACTATATTTTGAGAATAAATTATGTGTGTTTTCTTTGATTTTGTATGATATTTGTGAAAAAAGAGCTAACTCACATAATTAGATATTTGTAGGGATTAAAATGATGGAATCAGACTTATTTGAGGCTTAAAAGAGCAAGAGTTTCCAACATAAACTCAAAAGGAGAAAGTGCCACAACATAATAGAAGATGGCATTGCACAGGTACATTTGTGCAAAGACCTGCGCAACACGCAGGCAGATCCATATAGGGACTGGTGTGATACGGTGCCACGTTGGCGCACCAAGAGGCGTGTCATGGACCTGCCATGGTCAACTCAACTTCTGCAAAGCCCAATCCTAGTCCAAGTAGGAACATATGCAAATTAATTCTATTACTATGTATACCCCTTCTTAGGACATTTTAGGTCTGTAATATTGTTAGAAAGTGGTCGAATCTTGATAGAAAATTATCCAAATGATTGTGAAAGTTGAATTCACCACTTATTCTTTGATCATAATTGTTGTAAGTGTGGAAAACACTATCCCATACTAGTGTTGGAATAAAAAATCAAGTTCTTGTAATTCTAATTAGCTTTCGAGATTTGTCAGACAATTTAATCTTATTGTAAGTATTTAATTATAACTTCTTATAAATTTTATGTTATTGCTTCTTCAAACATGAGCGGCTAAATCTCTTGAGCTATGGTTGTGGGAATCATGATGGGTTAATGAAAGTAGGCAAAATAAAATAATTATTCTTGAATGGTGTGTTGAGTGGATTGTTATTCTCTTCATTTTAATGAGTTTTAGTGGTGGAAAACATTGAAATGTACCTGTATCATCAACTTTCTCAACCAAAGAGGTTGAAGTTAGGAAAAGGGAATAACAATGGAAATTTGAGGCTACAAACCCTCATCTAATTAACTTGAGCTCCAACCAAGGATAGTTAATCCAAGATTATGGAGAGGGGAATATATACACACCTAAATTCCAAGAGGATTTAGGTGAAATTCATCTATATAGGTAGAGAGACGTTAGATGAAATTAATCATCAATCTTACATGCAATTCAACAGGATAGATCACTAATAAATAAGTCTACTGCATTATGAAATCTTGATAAACACAATCCTAGTTTTGTCTCATTAATTTGATAACAACTTAACCACTGCTTAAAATTAATTTTTCTTTTATTGCAATCCCCCTTTCAAAATATTTATTACTAATTGATTTACCTTCATTAACATATCATTTCTTTCCTATCCCCTGAGGGATCAACCTCATTCTAGTTGGGTTACTATATTTGACAGTGACCATATTATAATTCATTACGATGTGTAATTTGGGTGTGATCAGTATCCATAAATAGTACTTGCAATGTTTCCTCTTTCAACCTCTTAATATGTTTACCAATTTTTGCATCAAGAGTTTGCTTGTCCAATCTTTGAGGAAAAGGAGGAAGATGTTTAGGATATGATTTAGCAATTTTAGCCATATTCTCCTTCACCTTCTCCTTCCTTTTCAAGCCCACCACCACTTCAACATTAGCAACATCAAAATGCGATTTCATCAAAAAAATCATCATTAATTTTGCATTTCTCCCCATCACCTTCATCAACATCAACATCACAAGGCTCATTAATAACCAATTGCACTATTTTGCCACTTTTAAGTCACAATGGCCATGCAATGAGAATTTGGGGAACCTCTGTATCCCGTAGGATTAACCAATGTATCACTAGGAAGTTGCCCTTTTTGCTTAGGATTATGCTCTGTCGAGACGTCTCTAACTTGTTGCTCCATATTTTGGATCGAAGTCGTATCAGAGCCAATAATTTTGGTCAAACACTTTAAGAAAGCACCCGACCTCTCTTGGTTAGAGAGCACCTTCTCCAACATGCCTTCAATTTATGAGCCCCCATGATTTTGAGATGGACCTTCCCTCAAATTTTCTGAACTAGAGAATATGCCTCTTCATGGAACATAAGTGTTGGAGCTTTTAATCCCAAAGTTTCTATAGTGCCAACCTTGATTTGAGCCACCATAATCATTTCTTTCATAATATTAACCTTGACCTTGCGATTCAGATCTCAATTGATTTTGATAATTTGAAATGGATGGCTTTGATTTTGCTGTTGATAGTGTGGCCTTAGATAACCTTTTGATGCATTGCTAATGTAGTTAGCATCCTATAGTTGCATCAGAAGTTGATCTTGATATTGTTAGTATTGGTACAGAGGGGGGAATCCATGCCCATATTATGGAGGACCACCTTGTGCTTCTGTAACACCCCAAAAGTTCCTAAGACTAGATCCGGAATTGAAAATTTGATCAACTGAAAACTTTGAAAAAATATCTCAGAACGAATCATTGTACGAGTCGTGGTGTGGAGTAATGAGTTGTAGGATTAAGTCACGGTAAGTTTCTGGTTGATAGGTTCTGGACCAATGAGTCAAGGTATGACCTGTTGGTTGAAGTAGCAACTCATGGTCACTGATATGTTGTGGGTTTATAATACTTTTGATGCTTAAAACTGGGAAATAAGCATGGTCTTAGGTGTGTTTATATGGATTTGATGAACTTTAGCTTTGTTTTCAAGGAAATTAGGTGTTGGAGTTAAAATCTGCAAAAAAGTGAAGAGCGTAGAAAAGGGTCAAGTACAGACCTCAGTACGAGCCGTACAATCATGGTCGTGCCATACTGATAGTCGTGGAAAAGTCCAAAAGATGACCTTAAGGAAAAGGACAAGTTATGACTCCTTGTATGAGCCATACCATCCTGGTACGAGTCGCACCAAGGAAATCATAGAAAACTTCAGAAGAAGCTACACTGGGTTAGTCTCCTAATACAGGTAGCAACCACAGATCGTGATACACTTATGACCCATACCAAGGAGTTGTGGTAAAGTTCTAAAGGATTGAGGAATGGCAGATCCCAAGGTACGAGAGGAAGTCACGAGGCGTAGGAGGAAGGTATGAGAAATTCCAAGCCACCCATGAAATTATTCAAAGGATGTCAGAACTCTCAGATTCAGACAATGACAAGATTGTACAACTCATAGGGTCATTGTATGAGTTGTACCAAGTTCCAAAGCTTAGCCAAAATCAGAAGTTGTCAGACATTGTACAAGTAGAGGTACGACCCGTACAATCATGGTACGAGTCATATGTGAAGGCTGCGATAGTTTATCAGTTTCCCAGTTAATTTAGGAAAGATTTCTAATTATTTGTATAAATACTTTTCTAGGTTATTTTTGTTAGGAGAAGAACAAAACTCAATTCTTTTGACTAGTAGTCAACTAGAATGGAAAAATCATGCAACAAACTCTCCAAAAGTTGTTCTTAAGTGGGTATTCTATTCTTGGATTGATTCTTTCATTTTTCTTGAATTTTTCTTCATTGATCTTTTGTAATAATCAAGTGGGTTTACTTTTCAATCATTATTATAAGTTCTAAATTATGTTTTTTGTCTATGAATGCTAATGTCACACCCACCTTGGGAGGCGTAACTAGCACCTAATTCCACCCTAGACTTGAAGTCGACCTAGCTGGACAAATACACTTCTGGTGCATACCATCAGCACATAATCAAGAAAATAATTAGCTATATCTCGGCTCAAAATATAGTCTTAGGCCGACAAGGTCGGAACATAAACCTACGCAAATACAACTAACCCAACAGTTGCAATATTAATATCATCCTTTGCGGGCCGACAAGACCACCATGCTATTTATATCATAACAAAAGGAAAGTAGGTGCACGTACACATATGTATAAGCCTGCAAGGCTGCAAACAGATAACACACTAAGTCCCACACGACCACTAATGCATGTCTAACCCAAACTGTAGTCTGCAAGCCTCAATGAGTGAAATATTGGTCAAGACAAGTCCCCGGCCTATCCAAGAACTATACATCAAAGGACAGGCAAACCTCTAATTGTATGGAAACACCGAAAGAAAGGAGTTGGCTAATTTGCTAGATTTGAACAGCTACTAAGGAGGTCTCTAAACCTGTCTGTCTGAACCTACAGGCAAGTATGCAGCGCCCCATGCATGGGCGTTAGTACAATATGTACCAAATGTGTAAGGCAGTAATAATAATTGAATAAAAGCTGATAAGGAACTGAAAGTAATCAGCAGTAAGGGCCAGAAGTTAACCTGTATGATCTCACAACCATAAACTGTATCTAGAAGGAAAATATACAAACAAGAACCTAACCTGACCCCTATAAGCCTGGAAGGTACAAGAAACACAGAATAACCTACTTGGGTCCCCATAAGCCCCAACAAGTGCAAGCAATCTATATACTCCTATCTGCTTCACTATAGCCCGTAGGCAAGCTGTAGTTAAGGCATACTCAAACTTTGAGACTGTATCCAAACCTTTTGGGCTCCTGTGATTGTGTCTAAAACATCTGGGCTCCTATAACTGTATCTGAGCCTTTTGGGCTCCTGTAACTGTATTTGAGCTGGCTAGGCTCCTGTAACTATCTCTGAGCTATCTGGGCTCCTGTAATTGTATATGAGCCTTTTGGGCTCCTATAACTGTATTTGAGCCTTCTGGACTCCTATAACTGTATCTTAGCCATCTGGACTCCTATAATTGTATTTGAGCCATCTGGCTCCTCTGAGGGTCAATAATGCCAACTAAGACATAAGGGAAGGTAGTAAGGGCACCAGACTTCAAATGTCTCTACGGGCCTCAATACACTCGCTCGCGACCTCATATTTCCCTATGAGCACAGTATAGCCCCGTAGGAACTTCATTATTATCCTTTGCTCCTTGAGCAGCCTTTATAGCATCTAATAGGCCTAACATATATATTACCCATCTCTTGGTAAGCGTACATAGCCCCTTAGGCTTAACACAACTGTTACTTTCCCCTGTAGCATCCTGAATAAAAGCCAATAAGCATATTCTATGTGTCCACAACTAGCTAGATAGTCATGAAAGTAAATATAAAATCATCTAGCTTAGAAAAAAAAGGGCGAGGTCCGGGGTGACCTGCGCGATAATCTGAATGTCATACTACTATAAGTTTATAAGAGAACAGCAAGGTCGTAGGCGACCAACTATATGGTTCCTTCTCCTAGAATGACTACAGGGCTGCTAATAACTAGATCTGCCACAATAGCCTTATAGACAGCCACAACAATTAATAACCTGAAGGTAAAACTATAATACTAAGGTTCTAGTTCCAAAGACGTCAATATGGTCTGTCCAAATATATATAGCTCATATAAGCAACCCATAGCCCCATAGGAAGGTATTCTTTAACTTAGCCCTTCTAGGCAACATGTATGTGGGCATCTGTATGAATATCCAGGGCGTTAGCCCCACATATAATAGCTGATAAGATCCATACTTAGCAAATCACATAGTCTATTAGACTTCTGACAACTAGGGTGGTTTCCTGAGCGACCAATATGACCAACTGTAAGTTGAAAAAAGCTGTACTGTCACTGATAGTAGGTAGTTCACCTGACAAGCTATCACCCAATTCATTAGACAACCTTAGTGCCACTGACTCGAATGTAAGGCGACTCTATCAAGATTCTAGTTCTGTAGGCGTCAAGGTACAACAACGGCCTGTAGATGAGCTTTACTATGTATGTGGGCATCAAAACCGTAAATTATATCGCCTCGCTGCGCCCTATGCTGCCCTTACTCAACCAAGTATCCTCAATAGCTAACCACAGGCCTCTATGGACTTGGTATGTCAGCAAAACGTTACTAGTCCTTCCGTACGGTAAATAAACAAACAGGGGATCTCTATGTCGCTTTTAGCGGTAGTCAGAACTTAATATAGTCCTTCTTGACAAGGGATACTACACTGCAATCTCAATTCATCTCGTAGAAGCTAAACACAACACATATGATTATGAACTAATACGAAAATACAAGTTGTATCAACTATATAACGAGAATAACTTGCCGGAAGAGGTTAGCCTTGACATACCTTAATTGCTGAATTCTACTCAAACAATCGTGCTTCAATTAAGAACTCGTAATCCCTCCGTATCCTAGATTATACACCAAGGGAATAGGGCCTTTATAGTTCAAGAATTATGCCAGTAGCCATAACCTATAAGACACAACAACAACATGTCAAAACGAATCCAATTCGGTGAAATCTTATGAATTCTTATAGATTAGAAAGGTAGAAATACTTACTATCACTTGTAGACACATTAGACTTAAATAGGAAAGATTTCTACAACTTCTACTTCATGGAGCTTCGTCAACTCGGGCCAATTTCAAAGATTCAACTCTTAGATATGTTCTTCGCAGGCCCAAGAATCATTACCCAAGAAGAATTTATAATTAGATGAGGTTTAATAGCGTAATTTGACTCCAAATTGATGAATCCCTTAAGAAATAAACTCCCAAGGCCATACCTTAAATTTGGGAAATGTTTAAAATGAATATACAACTCACAAATTAGATATATAGGGAGGCGGTGGCAGGGTCCGGAGCACGCCTCCTGTTGCAGCAAAGTATGGGCGCGGCGCGCCACTCCATGTGCCGGAGGGAGGTCTTTGGTGTGGCACCTAGTGAGGCCTTCCCCTGGACTTCTTCCACCCACTCTCTCATCGACATGCTTACCCATTCCTCCTTCGATCCTTCCTCCGCATGTGTCATGCTCTAAAAACTCTCAACACGCACATGCACACGTCAACTAGACGAATAATATTTATGGAGTGTAACAACTAATTA
>JACEIK010003504.1:0-17732 GCA_018107945.1 Datura stramonium | reverse complement strand
TTGGCACAGGAATTTCCCAGAATTGTCCACAGGATCAACACTGCAGGGCTGAACTTCATTTTTAAAGAGCCCAAGGAGTGCAATCTTCACTTGATTCGTGGGATCGACCCCAACCTAGTTGGATTCTTTATTGAAAATGTATGTATCATACTTTTACAGGAGTGTGATTTGAGCATTATTAAAAGTGGCGTCATTGCCGGGGAATATGGCTTAGGATTAGAGCAATAACTTTTGTTTAACTTTTAGTCGTTATTTTTCTCATTTACATTTTCTTTAATTTTTGACACCCACAAGTTGTCACTTGGTGAATGCTAGTACTCAAAAAAGTGAAAATCCCCTGATTCTATTGGATCATTAATTGTAGTGAACCCTGCATAGGATGGAAAACACTGAGAAGAGAGAGGCCCATTTGGTTGAAGAAGCTCGTCAAGCTGCACTTCAGGAAGTAGAGGATGCTCATGATGAGGTAGTGAATGCTAGCCGCCATGGAAGGGGAAATAGAGGCTAAAGATATGCTCCTCAGTTCTATGATGATGAAGACCCGGATATTGATGAAGTCGGGTCAACAAGAGCCATAGTACCACCTCCTTTGCCTGTTAGGGAAAAGTTTGATATCACTAGCACCATGATTCAGTTGCCAAAATATGAAAGGGGTGTTTAGTTTTAATGTAGATGACAACGCTAATCTGCAGTTAATGAACTTCGTTGGTATATGCAAGGCGTATAGATTACTAGGTGTCAGCAAGGATTATACAAGATTGAGACACTTCCCATTATCTCTAGCTGGACAGGCCACAATTTGGTCATCGGAGTTGCCCAACGGCTCCATAGCCAACTAGAGCGATATTAAATCGGCCTTCTTGGAAAGATTATTTCCACCCTCCAGGATGCTACAGTTAAAGGATGAGATCTATAATTTCCACCAACTCAAGATGGAGGAACTTCATGAGACATGGCTGAGATTTTAAAAGAAACTAACTAAGTTCCCGAATCATAAAATTCCCGATGACAGTTTGTTGCAAATATTTTATAGGTATCTAAATAACAGCACTAAGGTTGTGGTAGATATGGTGGAAGGAGGCAAACTTCTTGGACAATAAGGTGGCGGATTTTTGGGCCAATTCCTAAGGGTATGGACAAGACACTTGGCGCCAAGGTCCTAGAAATCAAGGTCGGAACTAATATCGAGACAACTACAACAGGAATGGATATAGGGACAGTAGCAAAGGTCATGAGTGAGAAGGAGAATGGAAAAAGAATGATGACTACCACAATGACTATGCAAGTTTGTATGTTCCTCCAAATGCTCGTAAGGGTGAAGTTGGGCCCTCAAAATTGGAGAACATGATGGCTGAGCTACTCAAGAGGGCTAAATCGACTGATGATCAGCTGAAGGATATTCGGGGTGATAATCTAGAATGGATCAAAAATTTGAATCCCACGCTACAGCGATCAGGAAGATTGAGCAACAGTTTGATCAAATGTCCGCGTCCCTAAACTAGAGGCAAAAGGGGACACTTCCTGACAACACCATCCAAAATCTAAAGAACGACAGTCATTGTATGGCGGTGATGACTAGGAGTGGAAATACTAGTGTTGAACCTCCCCTGCTAGTTGTAGTTGAAATGGAAAGACAAAAGGAGATCAAGCTTAATGAGGATAATGAGGTTGTTGACCAGGATCTTGCAGGTGAGGCTAAGTTGACTGAGACTCCAGTTGGTGCAAAGGGTTCTATAGATAATAAAGGGAAGGAACAAGGGGCCACACAGGTGTATAGGGCCATTCCTCTACCACCGCCACCATACCCTAAAGGGATGAAGAAGAAGGCGGAAGATGATAAGTTTCAGAAATTCCTCTATATGCTAAAATAGTTATCTATGGACATACCATTAGTTGAGGCATTGGAGAATATGCCCATATATGCTAAGTTTATGAAGGACCTTATGACTAGGAAGAGGTCCGTGAGCTATGAGCTGGTTGGTGATTTGCATCATTGTAGTGCCATAGATTTACGGGTTCTTGCCTAGAAGAAGGAGGATCCAGGTGCCTTCACCATTCCTTGTACGATTGGTGACTTTGAGTTTGCAAAGGCACCGTGTGACTTAGGAGCTAGCATCAACTTGATGCCGTTAACTATGTTTAGGCAGCTGGGCTTGGGAGCCACCACACTGATGTCGATGTGACTATTGATGGTTGACCGCATAGTTAAAAAGCCAGTGGAGATCCTTGCTGATGTGTAGTTAAAGTGGTTTTTGTCACGACCCGAACATAGGCCCGGATTGAGACATGGGACAAGAAACCTCGAGAGGCTCTAAATGGACCCATGGCATGATCATAGCATAACATCAACAAGACAAAAATAATAGAATCAAAACTGAGTGGAAGCTAACTGATACATAAAACATAATCTAATAAAACTCTGATACATATACTGAATTTGTTAACACAAATCTAAAAGCCTCTACTACAGTGATGAGTTGCTGGGACAAGCCCCCAGCTAACTCCTAAAGTCTGAAAACTGAAACATAATGAAATAGAAAATATAGATCACGTCCTTGAGAGATGAGGGCTTACCATAAGTAGCTGAGATGGGAATGGAGCGTATTTAACCAGATGGCTAAGTCTGGAAACCTGAATCTATATCATGAAACAATAGAGCACATAAAGTATGTGGTCAGTACTTGGAATGTAATGAGTATGCGGGAAACGTAAGTTAACTAAACATGAAAGTTATACAAGAGGGAAGTAAACTGAATGCATCACAAAACATATAACTGAGCTAAAATACAATGACCCTATCTGAGATATACATATGTACTGACATGAAACTTTTATTTGAAACATTTACTGAAGTATAATCAAACTGATGCATAAGGGTCATTTGTTGTACATGTACTGAGAACTGAAGTTGTAACTGATATCATACACTATACTGAACTATCTGCTGATAATTGAGTCTGGATCTTGCTAAACTAATTTTAACTGAAATCTAAAATTATACGGAGCTGAGATAAACTAATATCATAGACTAAGGGAGACATTCTCTTCTATGGAGAGTCCCTGACTTACTACGGGAACATTCTCTGCTATGGAGAGTCCCTTACTAATTAAGGGAAACATTCTCTGCTATGGAGAGTCCCTAACTGACTAAGAGAAATATTTTCGGCTATGGAGCGTCCTTGACTGACTAAGGGAAACATTCTCTGCTATGGAGAGTCCCAATTATACTAGAACATGGAGGTCACTAGTCTAACGTCATTTGTCTAGTCTAAGTTACTTCAGCTAATCAGAGACATGAGCATTCAACTAATTACATTATATTGAATTCATTAAAGGTTGATTAAGGCTACTTTCTACTAACAACAAGACCAAAAGTCAGAAGGATCATTCTCAATCTTTATCATCATACATATCATCATAGTTTGAATCATCGTTTAAATCATACATTTTACATTCATGAAACAACTAAAGGATCAAATCATACCTTAAACATATCCACGAAATTTAAATCCTGTGTTTATAGTATATGATGTATACCCTAGATTCATGTAAGATCCATAGGTCCAAAACATACTTTAACACATACCCGAAATCATAGTGGAGGCATATACGCATTTCATATTCACCCAAGCCCATAAGTTTTAATCGTATCTCAACATATATATTAAATCATATATTCTAGATTTATGGAACCCATGTGATCGACTCATGCTTTCAACATGTATAATGAGTTCATGGTAAGAGCATGTGAATATTTAATGAACCCCATTTCAAAATTTATGCTAAATCACGGTGAAAATTCTAAAATATTGCTTTTAACATATCATATACATATTTAGAAAAGGTGTAAGTAACTTCATAAGCATACACGATTATTAACCATGATGGGTCTTAAAATTCGGGGAGAACATGTGAGAATTCATGCATAAATCGAAACCCTAGAACATGCTTTTCTAGAATCAAAGGATTTAGGTTTTTTGGTATAAAAGTTTGGGGAACAAGGATGAAAGGATTCCCTTGTTGAAAATCCAAATACCTTGATTATAAGAAATCTCCTACTTGAACTTGAACCTTGAAGCCCTTGAAGAAACCTTAGGTGATCCTTGAGCTAGAGGGAAGAAGAAGAAGAGGATTTCTACGGATGGTTTTTAGAATGAGGGGCTTAGGCTAGTGAAAACCCCTATAATTCAACCCTTAAAATACCCAAAATGACGTCATTTATGGATTGGGAGAATAGGACTTTACCAAAATACCCTGGGATTAAGATTAAAAATCTGCTCGTCAGTGACCACGACCCTCACCACGAGTTGTTGGTCCTTACCATGACTCGTGGTGATTGTCTGTTGCTTCTGGGGTCCTTTTCTCTAGGTTTCTACTTATTCATCCAACAACCGATAGGATGAGTTGTTACTTGATCCAATGATTCCTCAGTTCCTTCCGTCGTCACCACTGGTCCAATTCTTGAATTCCTTCCAAAGACCGATAGGATAGGTCGTTGTTTCACCTAACGTTTCGTGGTCTCCGTCCGTCATCACTGAACCATAACCCAACTCCTTTTATGAGCTCCAACTAATGAATCCTCAGGTCGATCGGTCACAACAACCAATGGGTCGTCACTTGGCCCGTCGTTTCTGGGAAGCCTGGTTTGCAAACTCACCATGGTTACATCTAACGTTTCATTGTTTCCTACAACGACTCATTCTTTCCTATCGTGGTTCCAACATACTTAGAAAATTTTTATTGAACTCTTCCAACGACTCACCTAACAGACCATTAGAGAACCCCACGACACATTGTGAAGAGTCGTTCTGAGAAAATTTTCTTTTGTTTTTCTGCTGAACTCCATATAACTCAGGGGGTCTAATCTTAGAAACTTTTGGAGTGTTACAATACTCCCCCTTGGGAACATTCGTCCTCGAATGTAGGCTAAACACACTAAAAAATTAGGGAAAGAACTAATATCCCAAATACAGAGCATTTATAACTAAAACTGGTGGAGTATCTGACTCGGGGATGATCTTACATATCTGAACTGAATATTTTAATCGTACATGCATGATAAGGTGTGAGAGGGACTGAAAGACATGAAATTGACATGGAACTAGATAGAACACTGAGAAGGATTCTTTCCCTCCAACTGGCACTGAGCTGACACGGACTAAGCCATCATTCTCAAATCACTTTTTGATATTGAACTAGAATTCATGATATCTGGTCTAACTAAAAGTAAGGGACTCATGAGAACAAATCATTCATGACATCTAAAACTGAGCACATACATGAGGTATCCTCATCTACTGAGCTACTAAACAACTCCTAAAGACTGAGTTCGAGTTGAACATACTGGAGGGAATGAGTTAACATACATAGCTGGTTTATAACATGAAGATGATCCTTAAGGATTCATAGGGTAAGGCTAGCATCACTGTCTGAAGTGGCTATCTAGAAATTCTGGAAGTCTGCACATAGGAATGGGTAGAGCATAGCTTCAACTGAAATACAAGAGGAATTATCTGGACCTAAAGGGATTGACATATCATAACTGTTAGGGCTGGAACTCCCCTACTATCATATTCAAGATTCGACTTGTCTCACAGACTTACCATCTCCCCCTTAGCTTGAATCCATAATTCTAAGGCTCCTGAATCATTCTTAAGGTTGGGGCTAAACCACTAACTCTTGACGTCTCCTCCACCTTTAACATTCACTGCAAACCTTATACTCACGGCTATTCACACCACACATTGACAATCTCTTCTTATCAAACATCATAGAGCTTCTTATTTAGTATTGGGGTTCTGGGGCTAGCAACATGCAAAGAGTAACACGAGAAATTCATAATATACCTATGATTACTTCCGATGTCTTGCCCTTATCCTGATGTGCTGCCAAGGTGTAGGAATGATTTTGACGTTGTCCACCACCTGCGCTAGATGATTCCCCTTGCTGAAATAGGAGGTTCACAGTAGCTACTGAAAAGGTGGTTGAGGCTCTACTCTCACCCCGCTTAGCTGCTGCACAATCTCGGTGCTTATGACCCAACTTGCCGCACCAAAAATAAGCATCTGAGTCAGCTATGAATTCTCCCAAATGGTGCTTCCCATAGCTCTTACAAGCTGGATAGGTAATCTCCCTTACCCTGAGTCTGTATGGAACACTGGCTATCGAAGGAGCTGGGGCTGATTATTTCTATTGGGGGCATGAGCGATGTCCACCACTCGGCCTCTGAGGGGAAAACTCTAAATCTCCTGTCCTATCCCTCTTGGCCTCCTCTCTCTTTCCTTCACCTGTTCCACTTCTATTTATGATAAAATATCACCAAACGTGGAAAGTCTATGTCCTCGAGAAACATGGTGGTCCTGCACTCTTTAATCAAGGATTCTGAAACTCCATTCACGAACTTACTCACACGAGCCCTCTAGTCGGCTACCATCTCCGGTGCATACTTGGACAACCGGGTAAATTCCAAATGTATACTCCTAGACAGTCATGTTGTTCTTCCTCAAGTTGATAGACTCTTCCGCCTTTGCCTCCCTCAACTCCATAGGGAAAAACCTATCTAGGAACACAATCATAAACTCATCCCAACCTATGGGGGCTGCTACAACTCCCCGACTATCTCTTCATTGCCAAAACCATATGTGAGCGACTCCTTTCAGCTGGTAGGAGGCTAAGTCTATATTCTCCATTCCCTTCACCCCCATGATTTGGGTGATATTTTTGATATCCTCTACGAACTCATACGGGTACTCATCCACCTTTGTCCCTAAGAATTGAGGTGGATTCATTCTGAGGAAATATCTTACCCTGCCACCGCTACATTCCCATTTTGGGGAACATAGGCCATCGTCTGCTGATTAATCTGGGCCGTTATGGCCTGCACCAACATGTGAAAGGCTACCCTGAACTCGACTTAGTAACATGGCCATCCATCGGGTTTGCTAGGCCTTGTTGGGCTTGCTGGCGCCCATAACCATTTTTTCTTCCATTCGCGCGTCTAGGAGGCATTATCGCGATTGCGTAAAGTACGAGTGGACTGTTAGAGTTTCATACACTATGCACGATAAGAATCATGAAGAAAAGGGAACATTACCAAAATGTCTCGCAGCTTCTTCATCATAAGTGTGGCGCGTTTCACATCCATCAAAAGACTCTACTTAATACGGCTTTCAGACACCTTAGAACACTCTAAATCTTTGCTCTGATACCAAGTTTGTCACAACCCGAACGTAGGCTTGGATCGAGACACGGGAAAAGGAACCTCGAGAGGCTCCAAGTTGACCCATGGCATGATCATAACATAACATCAACAAGACAACAACTAATAGAATCATAACTAAGCGAAAGCTAACTAATACATAAAACATAATCTAATAAAACTCAGATACATAGACTGAATCTGTTTACACAATCTAAAAGCATCTACTACAGTGATGAGTTGTTGGGACAAGCCCCCAGCTAACTCCTAAAGTATGAAAACTGAAACATAATGAAATAGAAAACATAGATCGCGTCCTTGAGAGATGAGGACTCACCATAAGCAGCTGAGATGGGAATGGAGCGTATCTAACCATGTGGCTAAGTCTAGAAACCTGAATCTATATCATGAAATGATATAGCACATAAAGTATGCGGTCAGTACTTGGAATATACTGAGTATGAGGGAAACATAAGTAAACTAAACATGCAAGTATACAAGAGGGAAGTAAACTGAATGCATCACTGAACATATAACTAAGCTGAAATACAATGACCCAGTCTAAGATATACATATGTATTGACATGAAGCTTTTATTTGAAATATGTACTAAATTACAATCAAAATGATGCATAAGGGTCATGTGTTGTACATGTACTGAGAACTGAAGTTGTAACTAGTATCATACACTGTATTGACTATCTGCTAATAATTGAGTCTGGATCCTGCTAAACTGATTTCAACTAAAATTTTAAATTTATACGGAGTAGAGATAAACTGATATCGTGGACTAAGGGAGATATTCTCTATTATGGAGATCCCTGACTGACTAAGGGAAATATTCTCTGCTATGGAAAGTCCCTAACTAACTATGGAAATATTCTCTCATATAGAGAGTCCCTAACTGACTAAGGGAAACATTATTGGCTTTGGAGAGTCCCTGACTGACTAAGGAAAACATTCTCAGCGATGGAGAGTTCCTGACTTACTAAGGGAAACATTCTCTGCTATAGAGAGTCCCGATTATACTAGAACATGGAGTTCACTAGTCTGACGTCATTCGTCTAGTCTAAGTTACTTCAGCTAATCAGAGACATGAGCATTCAACTGATTACATTATACTAAATTCATTTAGAGTTGATTAAGGCTACTTTCTGCTAACAACAATCCCAAAAGTTTGAAGGATCATTCTCATGCTTTATCATCATAATTCATATCATCACAGTCCCGAATCATCGTTTAAATCATACATTCTACATTCATGAAACAACTATAGGATCATATCATACTTAAAACATATCCACAATATATAAATCCCATGTTCATAACATATGACTTATACCCTGGATTCATGTAAGATCCATAGGTCCAAATCATACTTTAACACATACCCGAAATCATAATGGAGGCATATATGTATTTCATATTCACCCAAGCCCATAAGTTCTAATCGTATCTCAACATATATATTAAATCATANATATTTACAGAACCCATATGATCAACTCATGCTTTAAACATATATAATGAGTTCATGGTAAGAGCATATGAATATTTAATGAACCCCATTTCAAAATTTATGCTAAATCATGGTGAAAATTCTAAAATCATGCTTTTCACATATCATGTACATATTTCTAGAAGGTGTAAGTAACTTCATAAGCATACACGACTATTAACCATGATGGGTCTTAGAATTAAGGGAGAACATATGAGAATTCATTCATAAATTAAAACCCTAGAACATGTTTTTCTAGAATCAAATGATTTTGGTTTTTTAGTATAAATGTTTGGGGCACAAGGATGAAAGGATATCCTTCTTGAAAACCCACATACCTGATTAGAGGGAACCCCCCACTTGGACTTGAACCTTGAAGCCCTTGAAGAAACTCTGGTGATCCTTGAGCTTTAGGGAAGAAGAAGAAGAGGATTTCTACGGATGGTTTTTAGAATGAGGGGCTTAGTCTAGTGAAAACCCCTTTAATTCAAAACTTAAAATACACAAAACGACATTATTTAGGTATTGGGAGCGTAGTACATTACAAAATACCCTTGGGATTAAGACTAAAAATCTACCCGTTAGTGACCACGACCCTCACCATGAGTCCTCGGTCCTTACCACGGCTCGTGGTGATCGTCCGTTGCTTCTGGGGCCCTTTTCTCCAGGTTCTGCTTCTTCATCCAACGATCGACTGGACGAGTCGTTACTTGATCCAAAAACTCGTCGTTTCCTTCCGTCATCACCATTGGTCCAATCCTTGAATTCCTTTCAAGGACCAACAGGATGGGTCGTTGTTTCACCTAATGGTTCATGGTCTCCGTCCATCTTCATTGAACTAGAACCCAATTCCTTTTTTGAGCTCCAACTAACAACTCCGCAGAATGACCCGTCACAGCAACCAATGAGTCATCACTTGGCCCGTTCGTCTGCCAGCTCACCATGGTTACATCTAACGGGTTGTTGTTTCCCACAAAGACTCATTCTTGCTTCTCGTGGTATCAAGATACTTAGAACCTTTTTTCTTGAACCCTTCCAATGACTCACCTAACGGACTGTTAGAGCACCCCATGGCTCGTTGTGACGAGTCATTTTTAGAAAATTTTCTACTAAATTGCATCTAACTCTAGGGTATGATCTTAGAAACTTTTGGGGCGGTTACAGTTTTAGCCTATTTCAAGTCATTAGGCTCCCATGCATTCAATGTCTGGAGTTTCTCTTTGGAGATCAAGCTAGAATTCCCTCAATTCTTCCCTAATTCTCTTGGGCCTTCAAAAATAATTTGAAAATCAGCTTACCCAGATATATAGGGTTATGAATGAGAGTTTCCTTTCACTTTAATGCCCAAAATTCTCCTAAAGTTTATGAATACAAGTTCTAATTCAAGTATTTGGTTTTATAGAGTTTTAACCCAATCATATATTCATGGGTCTAATCCCCTCATGTTCTAAAGAATGTTTTAAGTCTAATGGGAAGATTTTATAAACAAATTGACTATAAATTCATGATTTCAACTTATTAGAAATTATGCCCTATTATGCAACTTTTATGAAAAGTCAGGTTTATGATTCATGATTTCAAGTATGATGAGATAATTAGCATGAATAAATGCTTATGAATTACCCTTGTATGATGTCTAGTCATGACTCCCAGTGTAGCTTATGATATATTTTGGATTCAAGACTCCCAATGTTAGGATTTTAGACTATGCATGTAAATATGATTTCAGCTTTGTTGAAAAACAATGGGAGCGCTATACATGTTTTAGAGAGTAGTGTCTAGCCTCGAGTAGGCTTGGGATTCCAAGAGTCCCCGGTCTCAAAACTATGTGAAAAAATAGGTATACACGTATATTTTTTTTGGGACCTCTCAAGAGAGTTTTCCCCTGCCCCTAACGGGCCTCATCTTGATATAAATATCATGGTAGCATCCTTAGCCCTGTGAAGATTTGGACGGCTCTGTCCACTTGAGTGTGATAGATAGGGCATCATGTAAGCTATATCGTGATGGTTTCAGTTATGACGACTCTCCCATGGTTCCTTATGATTTCAGTTATTCATGTTCATGACTTATGATATGATGTTTTACAACAGGTTTGACCCAATGATCAGTTTATGAGCTTTTCCTTATGATTTCAGCTATGACAAGTCATATGATTTCTATTTTTGACCTTGAGTCACTATATTTAGTTGTGATAATTAGCTTATGACTTTGAATTTCTCATATTCAGTTTTCAACATGCAATCCTTACTCTCATGATCTAATGATTTATCTTGATATGCATGATTTCAGTTAACATTTACTCAACAAGTTTTACTTACCTTACATACTCAGTACATTCAAAGTGCTGACCGCATACTCTATGCTATATAATTTCATGATATAGGTTCAGGTGATCCAGTTCAATCTCTCTAATAACTCGCTTCCCTTATCAGCTCAGTCTAGCCCTGCCTTGGGTGAGTCCTCATTGTTCGAGGGCGTTTATCATTTCATTTTTGGGATGTCAGTTTGTTTTAGACTTAGAGATAGCTGGGGGCTTGTCCCAGCATCTCATCAGTTAGTAGAGGTTTCAGATGTAGAATAGAATGTTCAACTTGAGATGTAGCAATAACTCAAAATCTAATTCTGGGACTTAAATTTGGAAATCTAGGAAAGCTGCAGAAAAGCTACAGGACATCGCTAAGTGACCCAACAACTCGTTAGATGAGCCACGAGAAGGAGGTTTGAGATTTTGGAGAAGGTAGGCAGTGTACCCAACGAGGGACTTCACGAGTCATGGTCACTGACCACGACCCGTTAGGTCACTCGTGGTCAGGCCTGAGTTAGAAATATATTTTGATGACTAGTGTACTTGACGGGTGGGGGCAACGAGTCATGGTCCCCAGTAACGACTCGTTATGTCCCCCGTTACCACCCTTATTGAGTTTTTAGCCAGTGTAACTAACGGGAGTGACCACGAGTCGTGGTCAGCCACCACAACCCGTTAAGGGCACCTGGCAGTTTTTCCCAGCGAAATTCTAAGGGCTATTTAGTAATTTCCTATTCTCCCAAGCTTTAAAATACGTCGTTTTAGTAATAATTTTAGATGTTTTAGTGGGTAAAAACGGTTCATTCCTCATTCCCCACTCTCAGTTCTCAGAAACATCAAAAGTTCTCCTATCAAGACCCACCAAGCAAGAATAGGGCTTCTCATCTCTTGCAACAGTTCAAGCTTCTTCTTCAGAAGGATTTTTGTTAGGTTTGTGGTAATTCAACAAGGGAATTTTCCTTCCTTTGTGTCCCCCAAAACCTTCCCATAATTACCCTATCAGATTAGCCTTGAGATTTTCGAATATGAAGAGATTTCACGATGGTTTTCGTTAATTTCAATTGAGTTATTATCCATGTTTATTATTCATATGCTTTATCAGTTCCTAAGTAAATTATTGATGTTTTTGCCAAAGTGGAATTTAAGCCCTAAATTTTCGAGTAAAGGCTATTTGTATATTAAATTCCATCCAGTTTGTGAAGTACATTTTGGGCTGAATTTCCTAGTAATTCTCATTATATATGTGTGGAGAAATTATTCCATTGATAAAAATGATTTTAGCCTTGTTGAATGAGATTTCTTTAATTCTTGAGATTTTGCTATACTATGGAATTCTCGTGTTGTTGGAATGAGTTGAGTTCTCTATTAACTACTTTGTAATTCAGTTCAGTAGAACATAGAACCTCTTCAGAACTATTCAGAAATTGTCAACTGATCAGTTTGACTCCAGTCTTTTCCCAAGGTGTCAGTGGTGACTCCCAGTTATCAAAATCAGACATAGAATTTAGTTTTGGTCCATTAGGCGGTGATGAAATTTTATATATAGAGCTCTGACCAGCTCCAAGACCCTAGTTCAGTTTACAGTTTGTTCTTATACGGTTACGACGCTTCCAGATAAGCAGCTCTGACCAGTCTAGAACCAAGTTTTAGAATCTGGTCCGATAAGACTCTTAGGGTACTTTCAGTTATATGTCCCTGACTAGTCTTGGACCCCAGTTTCGAGCTATCAGCTTAGCAGTTTAGTATAGGTTTCCAGTGGGAGTAGGACTTAGCACCGAGCGGACCAAGGTTCCAGCGCACCCAGGTTCCCAGAACTATGTTGCCAGTGTAGGTTACAGTATTACTTGGCCTGATTGGCCCCGAAATTTTGTGATCACCCAGTTCTTGCCTTTATACCCTGGCAAGGTATATTGGGTCCTACCGATGCGGTGTATACATCAAACTCCACGTCTAGCTCACGTGGTTATATGTCGGTTAGAGACTCTCCCACTAGTCAGTTAGTTCAGTCTCAGTTTTTGACAGTTCGGCATAGTCAGATCAGTTCAGTGTGGTCTCTCATACTCAATATTTCAGACTTAGGGCATGTTTATGACCATTAGCCAGGGTCTTTATTGACCATTTTAGCTATATTCCAGTTGTATTAGTTTTCAGTATTTTCAGTTGGTTATTTCATGTCATTTTAGTTCAGTTACTAGTTCTTTCATACTATTTATATCTCTCACTTACTGAGTACATTCAAAGTACTGACGCATACTTTTATGATGTATCGTTTCATGGTACAGCTGCAGGTTCTCAGACTCAGCACCCTTAGTCGCTGCGGTTCAAATCCTCCTCCTCAGTAGTTTAAGTGGGAGTCCTCATCATTCGAGGGATCATTTTACTTCTTTCAGTTAGTTTATTATTTTTAGCTAGACTTAGAGTTAGCTGGGGGCTTGTCCCAGCAACTCATCAGTAAGAGGGCTTTCAGACACAAAATTAATTCCAAACTTCAGATGTTCTTAAACATTATATTTTCAGTTTCATTTTCATAAATGCTTTTATGCTATTATTTTAAAGCTTCCGTGATATTTGTTTTACTTAGAATACCAGTGTATGATAGACTGGGGTTTGACTTGGGGTCACTTGTGGCTTCAATTACCATGTTCCATCCATGGCAGGGTATAGACTCGGGGCATGACAAACTTGGTAACAAAGCACTACATTCAGAGTATCCTCGAAAAGTCTGAAACACGCATCGAGTAGAGTCCTTTTCATGGGTGTAAATCACACCACACTTACGAAGAGGAGGCTACGAGATGTTATTAGGAAAACTCTCTTTTGTTCATATTCTTTATCATGTGTTAAAGTTCAATTCCAGAAATGGCCTTCAATTCGTGCTCTGTTTCATTTTAGTGAACCATGCCTCCCAGACGTGGTAATGGAAGAAGGGACGGTAATGTCAACAGACCTTCCCCACAAGCCTCGACAGCTCCTCAAGATGATTAGGTGTCTATCACCGAATTCAGGGCGGCTATTCAACTGCTGGCCCAAACAGTCATCAACCAGGTGAACCAGTAGTGGTGCTGATGAACACCAATAGGTCTACAACAGCTGTGAGGGTGCGGGATTTACCCGAATGAACCTTCTATATTTTCATGGAACAAAGGTGGGAGAGGACCCACAAGGGTTTATAGAAGAGATTAGAAAAATCACTCGAATTATGGGTGTCAGTCCCTCGGAGAGTGCTGACTTGGCTTCCTACCAGCTGAAAGGGGTAGCTCAAGTCTGGCATACCAGTGGAAATAAGGGCGGCCAGCGGGAGCAGGACTAGTGTAGTGGGAAGAATTTCACACAACTTTCTTGGATAGATTTTTCCCTTGGGAGCTGAGGGAGGCAAATATGGCGGAGTTTATGAACTTGAGATAGGGCAACAAAACTGTGGAGGAGTATGCTCTGGGGTTTACTAGGTTGTCTAAGTATGCTCCAGAGATGGTAGCCGAGACAAGGGCTCACATGCTGAAGTTTGTAAATTGAGTGTCAAATCTGGTCCTCAAGGAGTGCAGGACTGCGATGCTAATTAAGGACATGGACCTTTCTAGCTTGATTGTCTATGCCCAGCAAAATGGGGCTAAAAAGCTAATAGATATGGAGCTTTTTTCCAGGACTGGCCATTCAGATTTTGGCCATCAAAGATCTAGCGGTGGTAGCCATCCACAGCAGCTGCGGCAGCAACAACAAGAAAGAACCCTAGCACCTAGTTAAGCCAGCGCCCCAACCTTTCGGTCCTACTAGGATCGGAGGGGTGGATCATCTGGCACTCATTCTCATACTCACAGTACCAGTAATAGGTATCCAGCTTGCACAAAGTGTGGTAGGAACCACCCAGGAGAATGCCTTCAGGGAAGAGAGGGCTATTTTGGGTGTGGACAGCTTGGACACCGGCTTAAGGAGTGCCCGTCAGCAGGGCGAGGGAGATCACAATCTACCATAATATCAGCACCAGAAGGCCGACTAGCTCAGCAGGCCAACACATCAGGTACATATGGTAGTCAGCGCCAAAGTCATTTCTATGCTCTATCTTCCCGTCAGGATCATGAAAGCTCACCTAACGTAGTTACTGGCATGTTACGTCTCTTCTATCTAGAAGTGTATGCCCTCTTAGATCCAAGATCCATTGTTTCATTCGTGACTCCCTATATAGTAGTCCAGTTCAACATCAGTCCAGAGGTCCTCTCAGAACCATTTTCAGTCTCCACCCTAGTTGGTGAGTCAGTTAGAGCAAACCGGGTGTATAGAAACTGCAGTCTCAGTCCTAAATAAAGTTATTCCAATTGATCTTGTAGAGTTAGACATGCTCAACTTTGACCTTATTCTCAGCATTAATTGGTTACACTCCTGCTATGCCTCAATCGATTGCAGAACTAGAGTTGTCAAGTTTCAGTTTCCCAATGAGCCAGTGTTAGAATGGATGGGCAACAGTTCGGCGCCTAAGGGTAGGTTTATTTCCTACCTTAATGGCTAGAAACTCATCTCCAAAGGATATATATATCATCTGGTTCAGGTCAAGGATTCCAACTCTGAGACCCCAATCATCCAGTCAGTTCAGTAGTTAGTGTGTTCCCAGATGTTTTTCCTGAAGATCTTCCCAGAGTTCCCCCTAAACGGGAAATAAACGTCGAGGAGTTTAAGGAGTTGAAAGAGCAGCTAAGAGACCTTCTTGTCAAGGGTTTTATCATACCCAGCATCTCTTCCTGGGGTGCTCCGGTGTTATTCGTGCGTAAGAAAGACAGTACCCTCAAAATGTGCATAGATTACTGTCAGTTGAACAAGGTCACAGTTAAGAACAAGTACACTCTACCCAGAATTGACGATCTATTCAATCAACTTCAAGGATCCAGTTGTTTCTCCAAGATCGATCTCAGGTCAGGGTAGCATCAGCTAAGGGTTAGAGAGTGTGACATACCGAAAACAACATTTAGAACTCGATATGGTCACTACAAATTTGTGGTAAGGTCCTTTGGGATAAAAAACACCCCAACAACCTTCATGGACTTAATGAATAGAGTCTTCAAGCAGTATTTGGATATGTTCGTCATCATATTTATCAACGACATTCTAGTATACTCCAGAAATGAGGAAGAGCATGCCAACCACATAAGATTAGCATTACAGACACTCAGGGACCACCAGTTATTTGCCAAATTTAGCAAGTGCGAATTTTGGTTAAAGCCCGTGACTTTCTTAGGTCATGTGGTCTCAGGTGAAGGAATACAAGTAGACCCTCATAAGATAGCAGCAGTGAAGGATTGGCCCATACCTACCTCTCCTACTGAAATTAGGAGTGTTTTGGGCTTAGCGGGTTATTACCGACGGTTTGTGGAAGGCTTCTTCTCCATAGCATCTCCTCTGACTAGGTTAACATATAAGAAGGTGAAATTTCAATGATCGGACGATTGTGAGAAGAGTTTCCAAGAGTTGAAGACTCGAGTCACTACTGCTCCGGTTTTGACTTTGCTAGAAGGAACAAATGGATTGGTTGTTTATTGTGACACTTCCAGGGTTGGACTCAATTGCATTCTGATGCAGTGGGGAAAAGTGATAGCTTACGCCTCCAGATAGCTCAAGGTCCATGAGAAGAATTATCCAACTCATGACTTGGAGTTGGAAGCGGTGGTGTTTGTGCTAAAAATATGGAGGAATTACTTATATGGAGTTCACGTAGATATATTTACGGATCATATGAGTCTTCAGTACGTGTTGAGTGAGAAGGATCTAAATCTGTGCCATATAAGGTGGTTGGAGTTGCTAAAAGACTATGACATGAGTATACTGTATCACCCAGGAAAAGCCAACATGGTGGATGATGCCCTAAGCAGATGGTCGATGGGGAGTGTAGCTCACATTGAGGAAGGCAAGAAGGAGTTAGTGAAGGAAGTTCACAGACTCGCCCGGTTAGGGGTGCAACTGGTGGGTTCAACCGAAGGTGGGGTGATAGTGCAAAGTGGGTCGGGTTCATCCTTGGTAGTTGAAGTTAAGTCCAGACAAGATGAAGATCCAGTTCTACTTAAACTTAAAGAAGCAGTTCTCAGAAAGGAGGTTGAGGTTTTCTACAAACGGGGAGATGGTGTGCTTCGTTACCAAGGAAGATTGTGTGTACCGGATGTTGGTGAGTTGAGACAGTAGATACTGGCTGAGGCACACAGTTCGAGATACTCCATTCACCTCAGTACTACAAAGATGTACCATGCTCTGCGAGATATTTACTAGTAGAACGACATGAAAAAGGACATTGCTGAATTCGTAGCCAAGTGCCCGAACTTCCAGCAAGTCAAGGTAGAGAATCAAAGGCCAAGAGGAATGACCCAAGATATCAGTACACCCACTGTTCGGGCGTTTGCAACTACACGCAAGTGCACGTGGTCGAACAAGTAATAAAATGGCTTAAGTAAGCCAAGTATCAATCCCACAGGGACTGAACTAAGGTAATAATAAACTTAAGTGTTAATGAAATATAACTTTAAAAATGCAGACAACAATTTAAATAAGATTTTGAGAGTATAGATTCCTAATTTATACGAATCTAAGACAAAATTATAAAGTAAGTCTGAACTATAGTAATGAGCAAGCTGAGGCTAAAACGAACATGCAAGGAAGTAATTTATCGACACAATTCAGTTAATCTTTCCTTCGGTTGCTAGTCAAGAATTATTGCCTATGGATTGAAACTTTCGTATCCTACCCAACTTAAG
>JACEIK010003503.1:143926-164016 GCA_018107945.1 Datura stramonium | reverse complement strand
CTATTCTTGGAAGAGGGTATTTATTATTAATAGTAACTTTATTCAACTACCGATAATCTATACACATGCGTAGGGAACCATCTTTCTTTCTTACAAACAGAACTGGCGCACCCCAAGAGGAAGTACTCGGCCTAATAAAATCCTTATCTAGCAAATCTTTCAACTGTTCTTTCAATTCAGCAGGGGCCATTTGATACGCGGGGATGGATATAGGCTGAGTATCTGGTAGCAAGTCTATAGAGAAATCTATTTCTCGCTCTGGGGGATTACCAGGAAGTTCATCTGGGAACACATTTGGGAACTCATTAACCACTGGAATAGACTAGAGAGTTGGGGATTCTTCTTGTATATCCCGAACCCTAACAGTATGGTATATACAGACCTTTTCTATTCAACTTTTTTGCCCGAAGATAGGATATGAACTTACCTTTTGGCGTAGCTGTATTACCTCTCCACTCTCGTACTACCTCCCCTTGAAAGTGAAATTGGACAATTCTAGTTCAACATTCTACAGTGGCGTAACATGGTGCCAACCAATCCATACCCATAATTACATCAAAATTAATCATTTTCAGTTCTACTAGATCTGCTAAGGTCTACTGACCAACAATCTTTACTGTACAACCCTAGTAAATTCTTTTACGATAATAGAGTCACCGACGGGTGTAGACACTGAGAAGAGTCGATGAAGCAATTCTGGCACTATATCAAAAATTTGGGCCACTAACAAAGTAACATATGACAAAGTGGAGCCTAGATACATCAAATCATAAACTAAGTAAGAGCAAATATCTAATATACCTTTAACAACATCTGGTGATGGATCCGACTCTTGTCTCCCCAGTAGTGTATATGTGCGATCCTGACCGTTTCCTGAACTGGATGCCCCTAATCTACCTCGGCCTCTACCGGCTGGAGCTGAGGGCCTGTGCCCTACAGAAGGTGCTGAGGCAAATGAACCTGCTGAGGATCTATTCTACTGGTCATGACCTCCCTGGCATCTAGCCGGACAATCTCTCATTATGATTCCCTCCTATCCACAGGAATAACAGGCAGTGGAACCATACCTGCACCTCCTCGGATGCGGCATATGACAGGTATTACAACGTGGTACGGCTGGTCCCATATGGTATAGCCCCCTCTGCTACTGCGAGCCTGATCCTCGTGAACTTTTTTCAGGACCTGACTGTCCACGATGGTCTGATCTGCTGCCTTTCCACTGCTGGAACGGGGGCCTAGGTGGCCCACCTAATAAACGGGGCTTGAGCCCACTCTGAAGGTCTACCTGAAAATTTGCAAGTCTAGCCCTCTGACGCTGCTCCTGACCTGCACTTTCCATGGCGTACTAACGTTGTCTAAGCTCCTCTGTATTCTGAGCAAAGGCTTGGATTCGTGAGAGATCCATATCCTCTCGCAGTGTGGATGTAATGCAAGATTCCACATATTTTGGCGCACATCCCATAATAAACCGGTGCACCCTGGCTGGCATAGTGTCGACAAATGAGGGTGCATATCTAGCTAAGGAATTAAATCTCAATGCATACTCTCTAACACTCATTCTGCCCGGCTCCAAATGCAAAAACTTCTCTACTCTGGCCTGCCGGACCTCTCGGGGAAAATATTGGTCTATGGAAGCCTCAGAGAAGCTAGGCTATGTAGATGGAGGTGCATCTCTGCCTCGGGATCTTTCCCAACTCTCGTACCACAAAACTGCTACCTTTCGCAATCGGAATATTGTTAACTCAACTGATTCTGTGGACGAGGCATGCATAACCCTGAATATTCTCTACAACTGATCTATGAAATTCTGGGGGTCCTCTCTATGATTTTTCCCTGTAAACTGCAGGGGACTCAAATCAAAGAACTCACGGACTCTCGAACTACCGGTCCCCTCGGTAGGCTCAACGGCAGTTGGTACTACTGGCTGAGGCTGATACTGGGTAGCCATCATCTGAACCAACATATAGAATGCACCCCTAAGCTCCTGATCCGATGGCACAGGAATGGCTGGGGGTGGTACTGGTATATCTTCTGTCCTAGTGAGCTCTGAGTGTGGTGGTGAGTGCTGGGGAGATCGAGGTGATGTCTCCCTGTCGCCCTCAGATCAAGATGACTCTACCTGGGGCCCCCTATTAGTGCCCTCTCCTGCTGCCACATCCAATTCTCGATCAGTAGCGGTCCGTCGTGTGTCAGACATTTTTCTGTAACTAAGTAGAATAATATAAGCTTAGGGAGTTACCCTATATAGCACAACTCTAGAGCACGATTGGAGAAAGAAGAGTAACCACACTATTATGCCTAATAGCCTCCTATCTATAGAATGTGGTGCACAACACATCCATAGACAAGACTCTACTTGACACGACTTATAGACTCCTTGGGATACCCCAAGTTTGTCACGGCCCACCTTGGGAGGCATGACTAGCACATAGTGCCACACTCGGATCTTAATTAACCTGACTAGGCTGGTGCACTTCTGGTGCATGCCTATAACTTAATTTAGGAAATCGATGAGCTATATCTTGGCTGTAAATACAGCCTCTGGCCGATAAGGCCACTTGTAAAGGAAGACAGCTAACCAACAATAATGCAATAATAGGGATCCTATGTGGGTCGACAAGACCTCCATGATGTCTAGTTTTAACTGAATGGAAACAAGAAATCACAACTATACTATAGCCGACAAAGCTGCTAAATGATAACTAAACTAGGCCTCACACGACCATCATGTGAAATAAAACATACATAGGCCCCACACGGCCAACAACAAAAGCTAACCACTGGAAATCTATAGCCTGCAAGCCTCTAAGAGTGGAATAATGCTCGAGACAGGGCCCCAACCTACCCATAAACTATACAACAAAAGAAAAAACCTCTTCTGACTATCAACTCCAGAGGAAAGGAGCTGAATTAACTACTAACTCCAGCGGATGGCTAAGAATGCCCCAAACTACGTCTATCTGCACCCGAAGGCAAGTAATGCAGCGCCCCAAGGATGGGCGTCAGTACAATATGTACCAAATATGTAAGGCAGTAAATTAATAACAAAATGAAACTAAATAAGCTGAAGTAAACAGGAAGGAGGGTAAGAATTTAACATGAGAAATATCATTGTCAAAAATATCTAACTAACAAGTACATAAAAACAAACAAGAACCTAACCGGGCCTCATAAGCTTGGAAGGTACAAACATCACAAAATAACCTACTTGGGCCCCCATAAGCCTCGACAAGTACAAAAAATGCACACTCCTGTTGTATGGATACTAAGGTTCGTAAGCATACTATAACTCAAGATTTTCTCATTCTCTAAAACTGTATCTGAGCCTGACAAGCTCCTGTAGCTGTGTCTGTGTCTGAACCATCTAGGTTATGTAACTGGACCCCGAGCCTTGGCTCGACTCTGGGTCATCGTATGACTACTGTAATTAGATCCCGATCCTTGGCTCGACTATGGATCATACTATAGCTGTTGAGACTGGGCCCCGAGCCTTGGCTCGACTATGGGCCATAATGTAACTATTGTGGCTAGACCCCAAGCCTTTGCTTGAATTTGGGTCATAATGGATATGTTATAGTTGGAGCCCGAGCCTTGGCTCCACTATGGGTCATAATGTATGCTCTAAAATGAGATATAGCCCTCACGGCCTCACTCTGGTCCTTCCGGACATCATACTGCTCTTGCGAGCATAACCCTACAGGCAACAACATCCAAACCCCAAATATCGTATAAAACAATCAAGATGGCTAGGGTTAACTCTGATGAGGGTTACTATATCATCGCTATCGTCTCAATTCAATTCATAAAAGCTGACCACAATAGGTTTACTCTAAAGTCCTATAGATACACAAGTCGTACTAACTTTACAACGAACGTAACATGCCGAAAAAGATAGCCTTACATACCTCGAGTGCTGACTTTTTATTTAACTGGCAAGTTTCAACTTGTATCCGATGGTTCTATCCAACTGTATCCCTTATACCTAGAGAATAGGGCTAATCTCGATAATAAATTCGGCAAATAACGATAACTTTCGATTATCAACTATAATTCAACTTTGAATAACTTAGTGAAAACCAAAAATTTCTTGGCAGTTCAGAAGGGAGAAACGCTTAGCTAATGCCTATGGCCAATTTGGAACAATTTTGACAACTTTTACTCAACGGAGTTCCGGTGTGCCGAGCAAATTTTCGAGAAATAACTCTGTAGAAATTCTTCTCGTAGGCTTAAGACTTATTAACTGAAGTTAATTTGCGGTTTGGATGGCATTTGGTAGTGTAACCAGACGAAAATACGAAGAAAGTTAAGTGTTCTCTCTGTTCTTAACCATGGGTTTAACTTAGAAATGATTTTAAATTTTGCAAAGGGATATATATATATATATATATGCCAAGGGCGGTGGCCTAGGGGAACTTCACGTCGGCCAAAGCGCCACAAGAATGGCATGCCGCACCTCCCAGGGCGCCAATGGGCCTGGCACGCCATGCTGCCCAGTGCGCAGGCCAGCTGGCATGTCGCGTTGGCCCCTCATGACCTGGCCTCGCCCTTCCCTGCTTTCGAGGCTTTTCCTATACGCGTAAATCTCTCTTTACTCAATACAACCCATGCGTACGCATACTAACCATCCATATTTTACGGGGTGTAACACATATTTACTGGTGGAATGACATGAAGAGAGACATCATAAAATTTGTAGCTAAGTGCCCGAACTGCCAACAGGTCAAAGTAGAGCACCACAGACCGGGAGGTATGACTCAGGATATCAGCATACCCACATGGAAGCGGGAAGAAGTAAATGTGGATGTTATTACAAGTTTACCTCAAACTCATCGTCAGCATGATTCAATATGGGCGATAGTAGACCGAATGACTAAATCAAAACACTTCCTCCCAATTAAAACTATAGACTCAGCCGAGGATTATGCTAGCTTTATATGCGGGAGTTGGTTAGACTTCATGGGGTACCCTTGTCTATCATTTCAGGTAGAGGTACCCGGTTCACCTCTCATTTCTAGAAATCTTTTTAGAAGGGACTTGGTACCCAGGTCAAGCTCAGCACATCTTTTCACCAGCAGACAGATGGACAAGTTGAGCGGACTATCCAGACCATGGATAACATGTTGAGAGCGTGCGTGATAAATTTCAAGGGCAGTTGGGATGATCACTTTTCACTCATCGAGTTTGCGTACAACAACAGCTACTATTCCAGTATTCAGGTGGCCTCGTTTGAGGCATTGTGTGGTAGAAGGTGCGGATCTCTTATCGGGTGGTTTGAAGTTGGTAAAGCTACTATGGTAGGGCCAGACTCAGTTCACGAGGCAATGCAAAAAGTACAACTCATCCGAGAGAGATTGAAAACAGCTCAAAGCCATCAAAAATCTTATGCTGAAGTGAGGAGAAGAGAGTTAGGGTTTGCAGTGGATGATTGGGTTTATCTAAAAATTTCACCCATGAATGGGGTGATGAGATTTGAGAAGAAAGGAAAACTCAGTCCAAGATATGTGGGACCTTACAAAATTCTGAGGAGAATTGGCAATGTAGCCTATGAGCTGGAATTACCTTTAGAGTTGGCATTTGTGCACCTAGTATTCCATGTGTCACTGTTGAAGAAGTGCATCGGGGATCCAACTTCAGTTGTGCCACTGGACAATGTGGGAGTGAAAGATAGTCTCTCTTACGAAGAGATCCCAGTTCAAATCCTTGATCGTCAGGTTCATAAGTTGAGGAACAAATTTGTACCCAAAACAAACGCGCTACCAAGCTGCGCCACATCCCTTCAATTGTTCCACAGTGTAATTGTAGAGAAGTAGCTTTAGTCAAAGTCATGTGGAGAAATCAACATGTTGAAGGAGCTATGTGGGAAGCTGAAGTAGATATGATGGCTAGATACCCACATTCATTTCTTTCCACCTCTGTTTCAGTTTAAGGTATCAATTTTCTCCCTAAAAACTCTATTCAGTTACATGTTCAATCCATGTGCCTAGTTTCTTTCATGTTAATGAATGTGTGTATGATTTGTGAATTCAGTTCAGTCATGTAGTTCAGTTCGAAGATAGTCATTGTTAGATTTCAGCTTTCATGATTAGTATTTGAGTATAATGATTGCAATTTGCTGCTTTTCTGTTTGTTTTCCAACATTCAAGGATGAATGTTCCAAGGGGGAGATATTGTAATGCCTTGGAAATCCTAAGATCAGACTCGGGATTTGAAACGGAGAAAACAGGATTTTCTGCAGTATGTCACAGAATAAGTCATCCTGTGACCCATGGGGTAGGCCACGAGTCGTGGAGTGACTCCTTGGGGAGGGTTCGGACTTTTTTGAAAATTGTGAAATTGACCATGAGTCGTTGTCAGCACCACGAATCGTTATGTGAGTCGTGGTCAAGGGTTGACTAAAAGTTCGAAAATTCGGGCAGTGCACTTAATGGGTCCTCACCATGACTCGTTTGGGACACCATGAGTCGTGGTGTCGCCCGTGGTAACACCCAGGTGGTTTTTGGCAGTGACGACTATGGGAGGTGACCACGAGTTGTGGTCATTGGTAACGAATTGTCAAGTAGCCCGTGGTGACCCCTGAAGATGAATTTTAGTTTAGTGGCAACGGGAGATGTCACAAGTTGTTAGGTCTCCTAATGACTCGTGAATTCAGTCATTGGCAGGTTGGGAAATCTGTTGAAAATTTCCAGTGCACATCACGATTGGGCACCACGAGTCGTCCCTGACCTCAAGACTCGTGGAGTGCCTCGTGGGGATTGGCAGGGTCCTTTTTCCTGTGAATTTCTATACTCCTAGACTCTAAACTACATCATTTTGGGTTTTTATCAGGGGTAACTGACGGTTAACCATTAGGGGGTGAGCCCCAAAGCGGACAATTTCTTCAAGCGGTGGTCTGGGCTGTTACAGTGGTATCAGAGCCGGTGTCGGGCCGGTGGTGGGGCAAACCTCAGCGAGGATGCTGAGTCCCAATGGGGGGTGACTAGGAACGGCGATACGTAATGCCTGGTTTACTTAGGAAAATCCCGCATCGATTGGGGAGGAGAACAAAGAGTACTTTATAAGTGCTTGGATACCTTTCCCTTGTAGACGCGTTTTAAAACCGTGAGGTGGTGAGCCAAACCGGACAATTTCTACAAGCGGTGGTCTGGGTTGTCACATGCACCTCCTACCATACAATGCCTCAAACAGGGCCATCTGGATACTGGAGTGGTAGTTGTTGTTGTATGCAAAATCACTGAGAGGAAAGTGGTCATCCCAAATTCCCTTAAAATTGATCGTGCACGCTCTCAACATATCTTCTAGGGTTTGAATAGTCCACTCAACTTGTCCATCTGTCTGCGGGTGAAAAGCTATGCTGAGCTTGACCTGAGTACCAAGTCCCTTCTGGAAGAACTTTTAGAAGTGTGAGGTGAACGGGGTACCTCAGTCCGAGATAATGGACAATGGAACCCCATGAAGTCTAACCAACTCCCGGATATAAAGCCTAACATAGTCCTCCACTGAATCTGTAGTTTTAACTGGGAGGATGTGTGCTGACTTAATCATCCGATCTACTACTACCTAGATAGAATCATGTTGCCAACAAGTTCGAGGTAGACCAATAATGAAATCCATGTTCACTTCTTCCCACTTCCAGGTGGGTGTTCCGATATCCTGAGTCATACCTCCCGGTCTCTGGTGCTCTCCTTTGACCTGTTGGCAGTTCGGGCACTTAGCTACAAATTTAGCGATGTCTCTCTTTATGTTGTTCCACCAGTAAATATCCTGTAAATTGTGGTACATTTTAGTAGCACCAGGGTGGATGGAGTATCTCGAGCTATGCGCTTTAGCTAGTATCTACTGTCTTAAATCACTGACGTCCGGTACACATAATTTGCCCTAGTAACGGAGCACACCATCTCCCCTTTTGGAGAAAGCCTCAACTTATTTTCTGAGAACCGCTTCCTTAAGCTTAAGTAAGACGGGATCTTCATCCTATCTGGACTTAACTTCAACAACCAATGAGGAATCTGACCCACTCTGCACAACTACTCCACCCTCGGCTGTATCAACTAATTGTACTCCCAACCGAACCAATCTGTGGATATCCTTTGACAACTCCTTTTTTCCCTCCTCAACATGAGTTACACTCCCCATAGATACTCTGCTCAGAGCATCAGCCACCACATTGGATTTTCCTGGGTGATATAGCACGCTCATGTCATAATCCTTCAAGATCTCTAACCACCTTCTCCGTCGAAGACTTAGGTCCTTCTGACTGAATACACACTAAAGGCTCTTGTGATCGGTGAAAACATCCATGTGAGCCCCATACATATAATTTCTCCATATTTTCAACACAAACACCACTACATCCAACTCCAAGTCATGAGTCGGATAATTCTTTTCATGAATTTTGAGTTGTCTGGAGGCATACGCTATCACCTTGCCCCTCTGCATTAGAATGCAACCAAGTCCAACTATGGAAACATCACAGTAGACTACAAACCCATCTGATCCTTCCGGTAGGGTCAACAGTGGAGTGGTACTGAGTCATTATTTAACTCCTGGAAACTCTTCTCACATGCATCTAACCACTGAAACTTCACCTTCTTCTGCGTCAACCTAGTTAGAGGGGATGCTATAGAGGAAAAGCCTTCCACGAAGCATCAGTGATAACCGGTTAAACCTAAGAAAATTCTGATTTCGGTTGGGGAGGTAAGCCTGGGCCAGTCTTTCGCCATTGCTATCTTTTGAGGATCAACCTGAATACCCTCACCCGAGACCACATGACCTAGGAAAGTCACGAACTTCAACCAGAATTCGCATTTGCTGAACTTGGTGAACAACTTGAGGCCTTTGAGTGTCTGAAGCACTATCCTCAGGTGATTAGCATGTTCTTTCTCATTTCTGGAGTATACCAGAATGTCATCGATAAATACAATGACGAACATATCCAGATACTGCTTGAAGACTCTGTTCATCAGATCAATAAAGGCTGCTGAGACATTTGTTAATCCGTAGGACATAACCACAAACTCGTAGTGACCATACCGAGTCTTAAAAGCTATTTTCGGTATGTCACACTCTCTGACTCTTAGCTGGTGATACCCCGACCTGAGATCTATTTTGGAAAAAAAACTAGCTCCCTGAAGTTGGTCGAACAAGTCATCAATTCTGGGTAGGGGATACTTGTTCTTGACTGTGACCTTCTTCAACTGACGGTAATCGATGCACATTTTAAGGGTACGTCTTTCTTTCGCACGAACAGTACTGGAGCACCCCAGAGAGAGATGCTAGGTCTGATAAAACCCTTATCAAGAAAATCTTTTACCTTCTACTTCAACTCCTTAAGTTCAGCCGGAGCCATTCTATAAGGAGGGATGGAGATGGGCTAAGTATATGGGAGAAGGTTTATACCGAAGTTGATTTCCCGTTCAGGAGGAACTCCAGAAAGATCTTTGGGGAACACATCTGGAAATTTGCTGACAATAGGGACTGACTGGATAGTTGGGGTCTCAAAGTCGGAATATTTGACCCCAAAATAGATGGTAGATACATCCCTTAGAAATAAGCTTCCTGACCTTAAGGTAGGAAATAAACCTACCCTTAGGTGCTGAACTACTGCTCATCCATTCTAGAGATGGTTCATTAGGGAACTAAAACCTGATGACCCTAGTTCTGCAGTCGACTGAGGCATAACCGGAGATGTAACCAATCCATGCCAAGAATGAGGTCGAAGTCGAACATGTCTAACTCTACAAGGTCAGATGGAATGACTTTATTGAATACTAAACCTGGGCAGTTTCTATATACCCAGTTGGCTCTAACTGACTCGCCAACAGGGCTGGAGACTGAAAATGGTTCTGAGAGGATCACTGGACAGATACTAAACTGGACGGCTATGTAGGGAGTCACAAACGACAATGTGGCTCCTAGATCTAGTAGGGAATATACATATAGGTGGAAAATATGTAAAATACCTGTGACCAAATCAAGTGAACTCTCCTGATCCTGATGAGAAGACAATGCATAAAAACGGTTTTGGCGTTGGCCGCCATCCATACCTGAAGTATTGGCCTGCTGAGCTGGTCGGCCTGCTGGAGCTGCTGATGTAGTGGATTGTGACCTTCCTCGTCCTGCTGACAGACATTCCTTAAGCCGATGACCCAGTTGTCCACAACCAAAACAACCTTCTCAACCTTGAAGACACTCTCCTGGTTTATTCTTGCCACACTTAGGACAAGTTGGATACCTGTTGCCGGCACTGTAGCTCTGGTACTGAGAGTCAGATGCTTCACCCCTCCGATCCTGGCGGGATCGAAAGGTAGGGGCGTTGACTGAGCTAGGTGTTGGAGCCCTCTGCTGTTGTTGCTATTGCGGCTGCTACTACTGTGGGTGGCTACTACCGCCAGACCTCTAGTGGCCATAATCTAATTGACCCGTCCTTTCCTCTTGTTCTTTCACTCCATATCCCTCAATTTTTCTGCCTCAATCTGATGGGCATAGACAATAAGGTTGGAGAGATCGATGTCCTTGATAAGCATTGTAGTCCTGCACTCCTTAAGGACTAAGTTCGACGCTCCATTCACAAATTTCAGCATGCAAGCCCTTGGCTCGGCCACCATCTCTGGAGCATATTTGGACAACCTAGTGGAATCCAAAGCATATTATTCTACTATCCAGTTTCCCTATCTCAAATTCATGAATTCCGCTACTTTTGCCTCCCTGAGCTCCCGAGGGAAGAATCTATCCAGGAAGGCTCTAGTGAACTCCTCCCATTCCACCGTCCTGCTTCTACTAGCCTTCCTTCCTTCCACTGCTTGTACCCGACCTGGGCTACCCCTTTCAGCTGATAGAAAGATAAGTCGGCACTCTCTTAGGGACTGACACCCATAATTTGGGTGATCTTTATGATCTCATCCACAAATCCTTGTGGGTCCTCTCCCACCTTAGATCCATGAAAATCTGTAGGGTTCATCCGAGTGAAGTCCCACACTCGGGCAGCTACTACGGACCCATTATTGTTTATTGGAACCACCTGTTGGTTCACCTGGTTGGTAACAGTTTGAGCGAGCAGTTGAATGGTCGCTCTGAACTCTTCAGTAGAAACTGAGTCGTCTTGAGGGGCTGTCGGGAATGGTGGGACAGGTCGGTGAGCATTACTGGCCCTTCTTCCGTTACCACGTTGTGGAGGAATGATTCACTGAAATGAAACAGATCACAAGTAAGGAGAATGATTCTGGAATTGAATTTTCAACGCACGGTAAGGACTATGAAATAAAGGGAGTGTTCTTAATAACATCTCGTAGCCTCCCCGTCATAAGTGTGGCATGCGTCACACTTATGAAAGGGACTCTACTCGATACAGCTTTCAGATATATGAGGATACTCTAAACCTAGGGCTCTGATACCAAGCTTGTCACTCCCCAAACTTACACCCTGGAAGGGACACGGTACTTAGAGTCGCAAGTGACCCCAAGTCAACCCCTGGTCTATCATACACTAGCATTCCGAGTAAACATATAAATATAGCGGAAGCTTGAAAGAAAACTACAACATGTTTATGAATATAAAGCTAAATCATGAAGTTTTTAAAAAAAACATCTAAACAAATCTATAAGTCTGAAAAACTAAATCCATGTCTGAAAGCCACTATAACTGATGAGCTACTGGGACAAGCCCCCAGTTAACTCCAAATTTAAATAAAAGAAAGCAAAACTGAGTAAAATATTCTTCGTCCTCGAAAGATGAGGACTCACCAAATAGGATAGCTGAAGTATCTTGAGAGCGATCGGCTAGCGAGGCTGAGATTGAGATCCTGTAGTTGTATCATAAGACTATACTGCATAAAAGTATGCATCAGTACTTTGAATGTACTGAGTAAGTGAGAAAAAAACATAACACAATGGAATAAGTAATTGTACTGAACAGACATGCAATGACCAACTAAAACTGTTGAAGCTAAAATAACTATAGCAAACTAAGGTGGTCTAAATAACCCTGTCTGATGGTCAAAGACATGCTCTGAAACTGAGATACTGGTCTGGAAGACTATGCTGAATTCATAACTGCACTGAGTAGTCTGAATCTCTTTTGAACTGAGCTAAGCTGATACTGAGTTGAATTGAATTAAACTGAGACTAAACTAACTAGTGGGAGAGTCTATAACTGACATATAACCACGTGAGCTAGATATGGAGTCTGATGTATACACCCCATCGGTAGGACCTAATATAGCTTTCCAATATACTGGATACTAAGCTAATAGCTCGAAACTGGGGCCCAAGACTAGTCAGGAATCCTTATCTGGAAGCACCCTAAGAGTCTTATCAAATTGAATTTTGTAACTGGGTTCAAAGACTGGTCAGAGCTGCTTATCTGAAAGCATCGTAACCATCTAAAGAACAAACTGTAATCTGAAGTTGGGGTTCTAAGGCTGGTCAGAGCTTCTTATCTGAAAGTTTCATGACTGCCTAAAGAACCACTAAAACTGATACTGAGACTATTTTTTATAACTGGGAGGCACTATTGACACCTCAGAAATCTCTGTAGTCAAACTGATCAGCTGACATTTCTGACTAACACTAGATATTCTAACATCTTCACTGAAACTACGCTAACATGTATCTAACTAAGAATTCAGTATATACAAATAATATGGAAATCCCCAACACTGATAAAATTAGGAAAATTTCAAGGTTTAAACCCTATAGCAAGATTCTAGTATTTTCTACTCTCAAGGACTAGGGCTAAATTTACTGTACACGGATAAGCATCAATACTGTCACAAACTAGTGGAAAATATCTATAATTATTATAAAAAATATTCCACATGAATTAAGTGAAGCATGACTAAGAATCTCTTAACATTTGATAATCTGCAGGGCTAGAATTGATAAAGAAATTAGGTAGAATTTTGGGGACATAAGGGAAGAACTATTCCATTGTTGAATTCCCACATACCCGAATAAAAAATTCTAGAAAAAATCTCTGAGAAATTCTGAGAAGAAAAATTGAACTCTTGTTCCTGCTCTGTGCTTTCTAGCTACGTTCAACGCTTATACTTTTAGGGAAGAGTGGAATAAAGGGGAAAATTTCATTCTAACCCTTTAACTCCCTCCTATGGGAACCCAAAATGATGGGGTTTAAGAATTAACAAAAGGGGAAATTACCAACGTACCCCTGGAAGACAGAACTAAAAACTGGCTGACACTGAACGACCGGCCTCATAATGGGTCGTCGGTCGAAACCACGGCATGTTGGAATCATCCATTGGTATTGTGCCCAAAAACTGGCTTTACTGGAATTAGACCATAGGAGGTTAGCACGACTTGTTGGACGAACCAACGGGTCATTGTATTAGCTCATGGTTGACCCTTCTTGGGCCTGGAGCTTGGTGATAAGTGGAAATGATGGGGCTTTGGTGGTATCCATGAGCTATTGACTCCGCTTGTTGCTTCTGGGAACCTTTTTGACCTTCAATGGGTCGTTGGAGCTACAAACAACTCGTCGAACATCTCATTGTTTCTGGTGGGGGAAACACCTGTGAGGCAAACCATGACCCTTAGAACAGTCTGTTGGCACCACCAACGACTCGTTGTCTAGGTTGTTTGAGTCTGAGTTTTTGTCTAGGAAAGTTTTGGGGTGTTACACTTATTCTCCAAGAAGAAGATGTCCTTCATTTATACATGAACTTTTGTTTATTTTTTTCTTATCCCTTGTAGAAAATGGTTAAGTAGATGTCCTCTGTACAATGACTTTTAGATTCTGGGATGTAGNCATAAGTCCTCTGTACAATGACTTTTAGATTCTGGGATGTAGTAGATAGTTTTTGATAGAATTTTCTTTAACTATTTTGAAACTTCCGCATTTTACTTAATAGTGCTTATTTTATAATAGAAATATCGCAATTGGATGAATTGGTTGGGACCATTGGTTTGCCCACCAAGGGGATTAGTGTGAGTGCTAATCACGGCCACTTGGTTCGTGACATCACCAGTCCCTATGGGATCGATATATAGACTTTACTATCCTATACTACTTGTTGACTGTGTACGCTTGCGTATGCGTTCGAATGCAACAACTAATGTACCGGTTGATACTATGTCCAAACCATCCTCGGTAGTGGGTGAATCTTGTTTTCACTCTTCTGTGGGTCTTAAGGAAAAGATTCACACTGAAAGTATCACCATCGATGTCCTAAATCAAACATTCCAAACCAATCCCTTAGACTCTGTTGCGATAATATTAGATGGTATGAAATCCAATAAATCCTTTCAGGGACCTGGCACTGTGTCTGTTTCTAGCCACAAAAAGGAGATGGTGCCTGAGAACTTAATGTCAAAAAGATTAGTGGATCATCTGTTTGAAGGGGACTTGCCTAAGGAAAGAGGAAAATTCTCAAATGTTCTTGCTATGAGCGATCAATTGGTGGAGCAAAGTCTTACAAAAATGGCACTTGGGGAGTCAAAAATTGGTGGTATTAGGGAAATGATGAAATCTCCTCAGCCTCTCATGATCTTGAAGATCCAATTCTCTATCCTAGTCCAAAATGGGATGGAACACTTAAAGCTATGAATATCCAAGCGGGCTGGAGGAACCTGATAAGGAAAGCAATGAAGATCAACCTCTATCATGGAAGGTTAGGAAAATACTTTCCAAGCATCCTCAAACAAAGCCAAGGTACCTAAGTAAATAGCATAGTTCTAGGAAAAGTTCTAATAAGGTAATGGAAGAAGCACTAAAGGAAAATCAGGCAAAAACTACTTGACGAAGAAAGTTGAAGAAGAGATCTGTAGTTGAGGATAAAGTTCAACCTGAGAATGTGCTTGGTTCAAAAGAAGAAGAGGCAGAGAAAGAAATGGATGATGGTATTGCTCTAGGCGTTATTCTACGAAGTGAGAAACCCATATCAAAATCATCCACTGGTGGAAAGACACAGAAGGCCCTATCTATACAAGTAAAGAATGGTTCCAAGAAAGGCATCTTTTCAGGGTCAAAGAGAAAGAAAAGAGAGATGCCTATTGATGAGGAACATGATGCGCCTGTAGAGTCATCCACGCAAAGATAAACAAAGGAGGGTAAAGTTTCTATAACTGAGGGACTGGTACCACTTCTAGGTTTACCAAGCATAAAGCGCCAAGGCTATTTTGCAAAAGCAAAAGGTTCTTCGGGGTAGAGGGTTTGACCCTAAAATCGTTGAACTACATGGTATGCTGGAGCTAGTTGAGATGGTGAAATATCAAGAGTGGAGTCATCTATTTGCCCCTCATGTTCCAGATCTTCATGAGAAGGAAGTGAGGGAGTTTTACAATGAAATGACATTTACTGTTGGTGGTGAGAAATTAAGTACCTAGGTCAATGAAATTGAGATGAAACTTGATAAGAAGATCCTTGAGTGATTTTAGAGGTACCACTGAAAGGATCAAGTCAGTTGAGAGACAATATTCTTTTAAGAAGTTTCTTTCGTTTATTAGGAAACTAGAGGACCTAAACGTTGAACGTCTTTTCAAGAAGTAGTTAAAAGGGAAATACCAATTTGTTTTTGAATTGGTTAAGAAAGTTATTATCCCTTTAACTGAGAAATAAACCATCGCTGGAATTACAGACTTATTTCTCATGGAAACACTCAACACCTTTAAGGCCATTAGTCTTCCTACCATTATGATCGAGCATATACATAAAGTAATGACTGTGAAGGATGGAAAGCATTGCCTAGCGTATGACTTCCTCCTCAACCATGTGTTCGACTTCTTCAAGGTTTCCAATAAAATACAAGTTGCAAGGAGAAAAAAATAGATTTTCACCATGACCACCTTAGAGGAGTGTGAGTAAATTAGACAAAAGAGTGGTATCATGTCCCAATTAATCATTTCAAATCTTATCTCTACACAAGAAAAGTTGAATGGAGACTTGGAGAATTTGCCCGAGTTGCTTGCTCAAAGAGATGCTGAAATTGTTCGCCTGAAGTTGACCCAAAAGCTTCTTCAAGCCCATGATGATGCAGATGAACGCATGACCCTGTTGCTTCTAAAGTTGTCCAATCCTCTCTCCGAGCCCCTTCTATCTCCTACAGATTATTCTTTTTGTTTCCCCTCCTAAGCCTTTCCCTTCCTTTTGTTCCTCTTTCTTATTGGATCCTATGTGGTTGTTCCTAGGTGTTTTTCTTACTTTTTCTTGTAATATTTGTGATGTTAGAAATTAACGAATAATGAACTCTTTGCCTTTTATATCTATTTTTATCTTACTCATTATTGTCTTTGCTTATTTATATTATTGTTTTCCCAGGGCAATGTCACGACACGACTATAGGCCAGGATCTAGACATGGAACCTAGAACCATAAATGGCCCCAAGTCGACCCATGGCATGAACATGAAAACTAAAACTCAATATACACAAAGCGGAAAACTAAATTTTGAAATAGTGAAAGTCTGAATAATAAAACATCTATCCAATGGAATCAAAACACTAAGTCCAAAGCTAAATATACAACTTTATGTCTGTAAGTCCTCTAACATACTGATGAGCTGATGGGACAACATCCCCAACTAGCTCACTAGAAGTCTGAAATAGAAAATGACAACAACTCAACTAACTGAAGGTCCTCAAAGGATGAGGATTCACCAATAATGTTGTCTAGGCTAAACTCTAGAAACTGGCTAGTGGCAGGACTGAGTCTGAACATCTGAGCCTGTATCATAAAATGATACAGCATAGAATATGCGTTCAATACTTGGAATACACTAATTTTTCAAGGTAAGTAAGACAAGCTAAGTAATTATAAGCTAAAAACATGCATAACATAAATCATATTATTATAAGATTCTGAAAGTAAGAACTGCATACTGATATCTAAAAAAATGATTAGACATATGCTAAATTTCATAACTAAATTGAATGACCCAAAGCTGAAACTAATATTCATAAGTAAAGCTAATAAATTGATCATTGGGCCAAGCATGCTGAAAACATAATATCATAACTAATGAAAATGCATAACTGAAATCATAAGGAATAATGAGAGACTCACTATATAACCGACACTATCACGATAGAGCTTACGCAATCCCAACTATTACACTCAAGTGGGCAGAGCCGTCCAAAGCCTTGCCAAGGCTAAGGGCACTACCATGATATTGATATCAAGTTGAAGGCCTATTCGGGGTAGGGGAAGCTCATAAGGGAGGTCCTAAAGTAACTGAATAATCCTACGTTGGCATGTAGTTTTGAGACTCAGGGTTTTCCTGAACCCTTAGCCTATTCGGTGCTAGACACTGCTCCCAAAATATGCAAATTCTCTTCGTCGTTTTTCAGCAAAGCTGAATCCGTCATTTTTCAACAAAGCTGATAATGTAATAACATGCATAGTCTTAAATCTGATTATGGGGAACCTTGTCTAGAAACATTCCACAAGCTGAAAGTGGGAGTATTAACTCCAAAATCATGTGGTAAGCTAATATTATAAAATTGAACTGAATCATGAAAACATGCTTAAATCATATGGGCTTGCCCATATCTTTAACATATTCGAAATAGACTTGATAGTTAAAAGCATGGATTCATACATGGGTAATCATAAACATTTTTTTATGCTAGATAGCTCATCATACTTGAAAACATATATCATAAACTTGACTTTTCATGAAACTTGCATAATTGAAAAAAAATTCTTCTAAAACTTGAAATCATGAATTTATAATCAATTTGCACATAAAAATTGCCCATGAATCTTAAAACATCATTTGAAAGATGAAGAGAATTTACCCATGAGCTAAACATAGAGAATTTCATAAATTGGGTTAAAACCTAATAGAATTATACACTTGAAAATTCATGAAATTGAGAATAAATTTGGGCATGAGAGTGGATAAAAACTTTCATTCATGACCCTATATACCTGGATAAGCTAATTATACACCCTTCGTTGAAATCCCAAGAGATTTGGGGAAGAACTTGAAGAATTCTAGACTTGATCTTCTTTGGGATCCTCTAAACTTGCATGCATGGGGAGGGAATAGGTTAGAATAGGTTAAACCCTCTTGAATCCGCCTAACTGAGCTTAAAACGACATAGTTTCGGGCTTAGTAGCTTAGAAATTACAAAAATGCCCTTACTTAAATTGCAGGAAATTTTACTCTGCCAGATGTCACGACTCACTCCACGAGTCGTACCTCCAGACCATGACTCGTGGTTACCATTCGTAGTCACCACTGATTTCCCTAACTTATCTAAATTTTTCCATGGGTCATACCACGACTCATACCACCAACCTACGAGTCGTTAGGTCTACTCATGGTTAAGGCTTCCAAGATCCTTATTTCATCCTCACGAGTGCAGGTCACAAGTCATTGTTTTACCCTGGAAGTCATACCCTGACTCGTTCCCTCCAAATTGATGCACAACAGATCCCATACGACTACTGACCACGACTCATCCTACGACTTGTAACATGCTCCTATGAGTCGTACCTTGACTCATTACTAAAAGGCCTCCTACTGCAGATTCTGACCACGAGTGATACCATGACTCGTTACTCCTTCTCACGACTTGTACCATGAGTCATTTTGAGTCATTTTTTAATATTTTCTGCTGATCACATTTCAAATCCCGAATCTAGTCTTAGGAACCTTCGGGGTATTACAGGCCATGAGTTAACCTTGTGCGGTTTATACTCTACTTGATTCAGTTCATGAGGCTATGGTGAAGGTTCAGTTGATAAGGGACAGGCTAAAAACAGCTCAGATTCATCAAAAGTCATATGCTAATGTGAGGAGGAGGGATTTGGAGTTTGAGGTGGATGATTGGGTATTTCTGAAGGTATCTCCTATGAAGGGAGTCATGCGGTTTGGAAAGAAAGGAAAGCTCGGTCCCCTTTATGTTGGTCCCTACCGGGTTATGAAAAGAGTTGGTAAGGTAGCGTATGAGTTAGACTTACCCTCAGAGTTATCTTCCATGCATCCCGTGTTTCATGTGTCGCTTTTGAAGAAATTTTTGGGAGACCCAACCCTAGTAGTCTCGGTGGATAGCGTTGGTGTAAAGGATAGCCTTAGCTACGAGGAAGTTCCTGTTGAAATATTGGATGGTCAGGTTCGGAGGCTGAGGAACAAGGAAGTAGCTTTAGTAAAGGTGTTATGGAGGAATCAGCATGTTGAAGGATCTACATGGGAAGCCGAAGAAGATATGATGGCTAAATAGACACACTTATTCTCTATCGGCTCAGTTCCGACTTGAGGTATCAGTTTTTCTCTATTACTCCATTTAGTTTTCATGTTTATTTCACGTGTTCAAGTGTCTTTTATGTGTATGGACGTGTATGTAAAGCATGAGATCAGTTTAGCAATGTGATATGAATCTGAGGTAGTCATCCTGTTGGTTTTTGGCTTAAATGATCAGTATTTAATAATGATAATTGCGTATATCTGCTTTTCTGTATGTTTTCCAACATTCAAGGATGAATGTTCCCAAGGGGGAGATATTGTTATACCCCAGGAGCTCAAAGATCGGACCCGGGAGTTGAAACGGAGAAAAATTGAAATTTTGCACCAGGTCACATAACGGGTCGTTAGGTGACCCGTGAGGAGAGAACACAAGTCGTTAAGTGACTCGTGGGCAAGCAAGGAATTGACATGGGCAGGGGAAGACCACGAGTCGTGGTCAGCCACCACGATTCGTGAGGTCACCCGTGGCTTGGATTGGGTGCTTGGCTAGTAGTTTTTGGCAATGGAGATTACGGGTGGTGACCACGATTCGTGGTCAGCCACCACGATTCGCGGGGTCCCTCGTGGGGTCCCTCGTGGGGCCCCTGATGATTTTTTGGCAATGTACATCAAGACTCAAGGCCACAAGTCGTAGCCAGTGGGGACGAATCGTTGGGTCCCTCATTGGGACCCCCTGGCAGTTAATTTTTTGCCAATTAATAAGGGTCTTGTCATAATTTCTAAGTTACTAAATCCTATACTACATCATTTTAGCCTATGAAAGGTGGGTTTTAGAGGGGAAAAACTATCCTGTCTTCATTCATGCATGCAAGAGAATAGAGAGGTGATCAAAGGGTGATTCAAGGTTTTCTTCTTCAATTCTCTTTTGGGCATTCAAGAGAGAGTAAGATTC
>JACEIK010003503.1:82331-100748 GCA_018107945.1 Datura stramonium | reverse complement strand
ATATTAATACGCAGCTTTAACGAGGCATAAAAAGTTCAAAATTAGATGTCACCACACTGAATTAACACTACTAGTACACAATCAATATGAGAGTAAGATGTTTAATTAGTTGCAGATTCTGTTCTCCACCTAATTCCTTATACTTTTTTCGGAGCAAAGTCTATTCACTTTGCTTTATAAATGAGATTTTAAATTGAAGGGATTATATTCCTCATTTGTGAACTTTCTGTTAATTGGAATTTAAATACACATTCTAACAGATAAGTTCAACAAAAGTATGAAGGACAAAAACGTAAGTACAGTATTTGATAAGACTATTAGTCATTGTTTTTCATTCCAAAACATGCCGATCATATATTCAAACATGCACCAAAACATGTTCGAAAACTTCTCTCCTATAACCATATACAAGAAAACACACAAAATAAAAAAAACAACACTAGCAACTAAAATTTCACATTGGATTCTGCCGACCCAATACCTTAAAGCCTACATCCATCGCTATGTTCTCAGCAGCTAGAATACCATACTCATATAATCACTAGGAACAAAAACTCACTTGCTTATAGAAATGCAAGTTATACAAGGATCCCATATTAGTTTTCGAATCACTGTAAAAATGAAATTCACAACAAGATGCCAGAGTTTTTTCAAATAAAAATCTGAGTCTCATATCATATGATAACTAAGGAATGATAGACATATTCGAATTTCGATACCGAAGAACACTTACATCAAAAATCACATATAGAAAAAATAATTAAATTAAAGAGAGAAAGAACCTGGTGAGTTGTGAAGAATAGCAGCCGGCGGCGGCAAAATCAAGAGCAAATCAAAATACCCATTATAGCAAGAGAAAAGGAGTTGCAGTTTACCTTCTTCCTGAGGCACTCTGGACTCAGCAAAAATCAAGAGCACAAAAGTAGCAGTATAATCTCATAATCCAAGTTGTAGTTCTGTTTCTAGATGGGAACATTTTTCAAGATTCAAAAATGTCGTAAAAGAGAAAAGAAATGGTTAAAATTGAGTTCCTGACAAATGATTACCTTATTATATTGTTGTTGCTACTTTGCAAAGAGATAAAAGGGCACTTCGTAACATATCTTGATCTACTCCAATCAAATTCTGCAAGATTGTTGCATATTAAAATAAAATTTCAAATGGAATAACAAATAAAAATGATTAAAAGATATAAACATGTGTAAATATAAAATATGTATGCAAAAGGGAATTTATCACTCGCAAAAGGGCATTTATCACTCACAAAATGAATACAGCGATGCACAAATATTTAAAAGAAGATCAAAACTTTCTTGTTTAATCTTCTAACTCCATCTAATCCTAATTTGTATCATCAAACCCATCCTCCTCTTCTGATATTTCCATAATTGTGTCTTCTGAATGTTGTGCATTAGACTGATTATCAACGACATAAATGACCACATCTTCTCTTGGCCATGTAAAGTCGTTGTCATCTAATCTAGTTGAGGGACCAACATCATCATTAGCCTTCCTCCAAAATGTGTATCCTGTATTAGGACAATTCTTTTCCTCTAGATCATACAAATCAATAAGGATTTTATTTCTTGCATAATAAACATCTTTCTCAATTGGATCTGCCACATAAAAAACTAGATGAACTTGTGATGCCAACACAAAAGGATCATCTTTACTGCATAACTTGTTGAAGTATACCTGACTTAACCCATTTCATCTACTTCATTGTAAAATCAATCACATCTAAACAATGCAACACTAAAACAACCATAATAATCAATCTCAATGATATCATGAATAACTCCATTACAAATAACCTTTCCATCTATGGGATTTTGGTTCCTAGCACTAGCAGAACTATCCGTTGTTGCTAATAAAGTCAGTCCACTATTTTGAGTCTTGTGTGAGGCATCACGATTTTTCGTATAAAATCTGTATCCATTAACGAAATATGCAGTATATCTTTTGGCCACCACATTAGGCCCTCTATATAGACATGTTAAATGATGAGGTACTTCAATATTTTTAACTTTCTCTTCAAACTAATTGTGGAATTCACGACTATGATTCCTTCCTCTTGCCCATGCAGTTGTTCTAGTTTGATTACTCATTAAATTCTTATGTTCCCTGCAATTACAAATATTTCAAATTTAATTAATAGTCCATTATAAATATATCATAGCGTATCTTATAGTAAAAATATTATAATTATTATGTAATTCATCTTACTCGATAAATTTTTTCACTTGTTCATCTCCAATGTTAAATAGGGCATACCGATGTTCTTCATAACGTAACTGTGGATCCATCAAAAAAGTGCAATTCTTTTTTTTTCTCACTTCCAATTGGATGACCTATCATAGGGAATATTGGTAAAAAAAATTGAATGCATTCCTCATCCTCGGTTTGGTACCTACTGAATCTTGTCTTCATGCCATCATGTAGGTACCTACAACAAAAAATCAAGCACTCTTCATTCAAAAAACCCTCTTCTATTGATGCTTCTGGATAAGATCGATTACAAACAAATGCCTTCAATTTACATAGGCTCCTCTCAATGGAATATATCCAATGAAGATGAGTCGAACCCCCAAGCTTAATTTCATTCACTAAATGAACAGGTAAATGTGGCATTATATCAAAAAATATTGGATGAAAAATCATTTCAAGGTCACATAATATTTCACCAAATTCAGAATCTAGTTTTTGAAGATTTTTTTGCCTTATTACCTTACTACATATGGATCTAAAGAAATTACCTAACCGAATTAGTGTCAACAAAACCTTCTTAGGCAACACTTTCCCCACGGCAACCTGGAGCAGGTAATGCATTATAAAATGAGCATCATAACTCTTGTAACCTGATATTTTCATCTCATTGACATGCACATGATGTGATATATTTGAAGCACACCCTTTAGGTAATTTGGCATTTTTCAAGACGGTGCAAAACAACCTTTTCTGTTCTGGTTTCATGAAGAAACAAGATCGAGCCAAACTTACATTTTCATTATTATCTTCTATCGGTTGTAGTCCTTTCGTATACTCATTTCTTGCAAGTCATAGCGAGAAATTACATGATCCTTTGACTTTCCATCTATCTCTAATAAAGTCCCAAGAAAACTATCACATTCTTTTCTATATGCATAACATCAAGATTGTGCCTCAATTTATTATGTGACCAATGTGGTAATTCAAAGAAAAAGATCTTTTTTTACATGGACCCTTATTATCCCGAGACCTCTTTTTTTTCCTTTTCAAAGACATTGTTGAATTCATTCAGCTCCGCAAGCACTTCTACACCTGACAAAGGAGCAGGTGCAAGCCTATGCTCCTCCTTACCATCAAATGACTTCTTACAATGGATGATCAAGAGGCAAAATCTCCGATATCGCAAGTAACACATCTTGCGACTATGTTTGAGATATTGAGAGCATGTGCCATAATTACAAATGGGGCATGCCAATGTTCCCTTAGTGCTCAATCCTGAAAGCATTGCTAGTACTAGAAAATCACTAACTGTCCATAATAAGGTTGCACGTATTCGGAATGTTTGGTTGGTTTCAGCATCATATGTTTCTAGCCCAATATCCCATAGTTCCTTCAGTTCTACAATTAGTGGTTATAGGTACACATCTATATCATTTCCTGGAGATGATGGACTTGGAAAGATCATTGACAATAGAATATACTCTGGCTTCATGCAAATCTATGGTGATAAATTATAATTCATTAACATAACAGGCCACGTGCTATGAGAAATACTCATGGTTCGTAATGGGTTGAAACCATCACTTGAGAGACCCAGCCTAACATTACGAGGATCTCTATAGAAGTTTGGCTTCAAGCGATCAAAATCCTTCCATGCTTTTCCATCAGCAGGTTGCCTTAAATTCCCATCATTAGGTTGTTCATTAGCATGTCATCTCATTGCAACAGCTGTTTCAAGACACATGAATATCCTTTGAAGCCTAGGTGTTGGGAAAGTACCTTAAAATCTTTGCAGGAATTTTAGATCTTTCATTAGTTGAGGAAACCGCCAACCCTCTTCATCTAGAAGACCCACAGACAGAGCAGTTATTGCCTTTCTCATTGTCCTTGCAGAATAACATGCAATCATTAGGGTACGCATGTATTTTTTCATAATGAAGACCTAAATCTTTTATCACCTTTCTAACTTTATTGAAAGACTCTGATATCTGAGCAAAGGGAAATGCCTCTTTTATCAACTCTAACAAGTCTGAAAATGCTACATTACTCAACCCATGCCAGGATTTAAACAAGTACAACTGAATAGTGAAACTCAGTTTAGTAAAATTTTCACATCCCAAATATAACTGTTGTTCCCTTCCTCCAATAATTTAAAATTTTTCTTTGCATCTTCTGGTAATCCCTCTCCAGCTCCTTCTCCATGCCCTGATTCAGCTTCTACATTTCTAAATGTATCGTGAAGTAGTCCATCAATATCATCACGCATATTAGAACCTTCAACATCATCATTGATTGAATAAGGTATATTTCTCGAGTAAACCCCTTCTCCGTGAAAAACCCATTTGGTGTAACCATCAACAAATCCATTAACAATCAAGTGATCCTCCACCACATTTCTATAATGTTAATAGCGATTAATGAACTTTTTTCAAGGGCATAATATCTCATTTCCTTGAGCAGCTTGTTCAAAAGCCTTAGCAAGAAAATTGTTTACTCCACATATATACTCATCTGTCCATCTTAGACAATTCATCCAACTTTTATCTTCATTATCCATTAAAATTTTATATACACAAGCAAGTCACCATAATTAAGGTTCATGCCAAGCTAAGAACAAAACTATCCAGAAAACTAAATAATTGAGGGGATAACACAAGAACAAAAATTCAGAAAAATATTTTTTGTTCAAATTAGGATAAACTCACCTAACACTCTATTTGGATGAATTGATACTTATGTATGATATTATATTATTTTAATGAATATAGTATTAAAATAGATTGTATTATTTTTTGTGTTACACTAACGAGTTAACAATTTGAAGGATGAAAATGACAGAGAGTTGTGTAACTGTACTATGGACCGAGTCCTTCTGCTATCATTCACGAGTCTACTTAATAAATTTGTGTAAATGAAAAGCAAAAATTTTCTCCTTCCCATCAATTAAATCCATCATTTCCCAGCTCATTTCTCCATGAATAAGAACACAATTGAAAATTTTAAGAAAAAAGTGAGAATTTCTCTATTTTATTAAAATTTATTGTGTTTATTATTTTGAGAAAGTATCTTGGTTTTGACATTCAAATGGAAAGTTAAAATGCAAAGAACAAAAAGAAAAGCTTCTTCAACAGATTCTGACTAACAGTTGCTTTCATTTAAAATTACACCCTTTTAACCCTTATAACTTCCCCTATTATTTCAAACCTTGTGACCTTCAATTTTTTAATCCTATTTTACAGAACCCCACATTGCTTTTTGCAGACACCATTTTTGGGAATTTGACTCTTTTTTCTCACTTTTTTCACACCTATGTATATACACACATGCATCCTCATATTGTTGATGTCAGAGTGCATTTTTTTTCCTTCTTTCTTTTTTCACTTTAAGCTTGTGCTAAGCTGCTTCTGCTTCCTCCTTTCTTATGTATCTTCAAAAAGCTTAACTTTTTGAATTAAAGTTTTGAACTTTAGATTTTCTTTTTATTATGTGTCTGCAATAGCTTAGTTTTTGTGGATTGAGGGTGTTGCAGAGTCTTTATAACAGTTTAAAAAATTATGAACTTTAGATTTTTGATGCTCTTTTCTAATTCTTATGTGACTACAAAATCTTAAGTTTTTGTGAGGTTTTGAATTAAAGTTTTGAGCTTTATATTTCTGAGGATTAAAATTGAAGAGAAAACACCAGAACAAAACTAAATAATTTGAAGGAATATAAAGAAATCAGAAAATACGTACCCCAAAACTATCGAGTGATAGATTTCTCCCTCAGTTATTGGTTGATTGCTTTCTCAGCTACTACTGTCGATTTCCTCAAACCAAAATCTCCATCCATACTCAATATCAACTAGAATAGGTTTTACAGTTTAAAGAAACAGTTCAGCTAGGAAGAAAATGTAAAATATATACAAAAAACATGAAAAATTTGAGAAGATACCTAGAATTAGGGCTCTGTGAAGTCGACCAGTGTATTTGAGCAACGATTTGGAGCTCTAGCAGTGATTATTGAATTTCTACCCAACGATTTTTAGGGCTCTTTGAAGCCAAGCAACAGTGACAATGAACTTCACAAACCTAGTGAAGATTGACAACAACAAGCAACGATTTGACCTTGACGAAGGAGGATTGTTGATGATTTCAGTGAGACCGCAAAAATCCACTGTGAAGCCAAAAAGTGTATCAATATCGGGTAACGGACGCGGTTTTAGAAAATAAAAAATATAAAGAGGGTATATGTGTAATATGTAAATGGCGGGTTAAGTAAAAATAAACCGGAAAATATTTTAACTGTACCAATAGCAAAAACCCGTTGCAACAAACAATCTATTGCAATGGTTGAGCATTACCGTCCTATAAAATAATCTATCGCAATGATTATCCTATAACAAAAATGGTTTTATTATTAATGTGTATCAATATCATCATGGACCTTATGCAACAGTTCTAACCGTTGCAATACCTGTCTATAGCAACAGTTTCAAACTGTTGCCATAAATGTCGTTACCATAGGCTTAATTTTCGGTAGTGCATTAACCCTAGTAACTGCTTAGGAGGGGTTTAAGGAGTGAAAACTCCATGATTGGGGTAGAAATGATCGATATGTGAATATAATGTGATAAATTCGTTAGTTGGTAACAATGGAGGCCATTGTGATGGGTGATATGGGGTGGGGTTAACTTCCATAAAGACCCTTATTTTGAGGAGTAAATAATAAATTACTTTGTAATTATTGTCATAGATTTCAAACGTTCTGAGGCTTTGAGAAAAGGCAAGGCTCCTGTGGAGTAGCTGGCTTCTTTTATCCTGCAGTCGAGGTAGGTTATGGTTTATAAGGAGTTAGACTTTATATAATGATGTATATATGTGTGAAGTGACAACATGTTTAGTTGGTCTTTGGAAATAGTTTCTTATTGATATTATGATGAGTTTCACGTAAATTATAAAATATACTTAAGATGATAATTGTTGATGAGGTCGCAGAGTAGCTGACTTCTTTTACCATGCAATCAAGGTAACTTATGGTTTATAAGGAGTTACACTTTACATAAAGATATATATATGTGTAAAGTGACAACATGTTTAGTTGGTCTTCGGACATATTTTATTGTTGATATTATGATGTGTTTCACGTAAATTATAAAATACACTTAAGATGATGATTGTTGATGAGGTTGTGAAATTTGAATGCTTTGAGACATATATGGGTTCCTTCAAATTGTCATATAAGTGGTTGAACATTGGTAGATATAGCTACCAAGCTGATGAGAGTAATATGATGCCTCTGAACATCATACTAAATGATCAAGTGATAAAATACATATGATATGATAATGAAAGAGGTAATATGCTTTAACTTGAGACAAGTGACTCATGTCCAAGGGGAGCATCCGAGCATCCGAGCAAGCGATCATGATTGAGTGACTCGTGTCCATAGGGAGCATCCAGACGAGAAGATGAGTGGGAGTAGGTACTACACCGATATAGTACATGGATTTCTAGAGTCCCCTACAAGTTATGACTGGAAGGGCAGAAATAAGACCCTCTGACATGACTATAGAATGTTAAGTGAGAGTGAATATGAGGTGATGTGACGGAGGCATGTGTCCTGCACATTATCGGAATGAAGTTAGTAAAAGATGAATTAATCATTGAGGACTCATATATGTGTATTCCCTATGATAAATTGATGATTTAATAGTTGAGAGTCTATATGTTTATAATTCATGTGTTAAGTTGATGAATCGATTGTTATTCCATGTGAAAGAATGATAAATTGACTGTTGAGCTTGGTTATATATATGTATTTATTAAGTTGATGGGCCTATTGAGAAAACTGCTACATGGGAAACTAAGGCTGACAGCTTGGTCGAGGTACTGCCTATGCAATACCATTGCACAGTACTATAACCATTATAGCGAGACCGCTGCCGCGACAGTAACCCTGCTACAACAAGGCCTAATCCAATGAGCAGGCTAGCTTAGAACTTACTCTAAACAATGTTAGAAATAGGGTTGTGAAATAGTAATTACTTTTTTGAATATATGTTGCTATTTTATTGTATATTCATTATTATCTAAGATTGGTCAATGATGTCTATCAGTACATTATGTCATACTGATGCTACTTTGCACTTCTTTTCTGAGTGTAGACTGCGACCCAAGAAGTTCCTCTCGACCCCATCTGTAGAGCAGTAGCAGATATTAGAAGGTGAGCGGATCCGGTCGTGCCGCCATAATTCCACCACAGAGAATGTCTTTTGTTCGGACAACATTGACTTGTTTATTTTTTCGCTGTATTCCTGTTAGACAATGTTAGGTAGATGTCCTCAAGTACAGTGACTTTCAATTTCTGGGAATGTACTAGATAGAATTGTGAATGTTTAAATTATTTCAAGACTTCCACTATTGTCTTAAGAGTTCTTATCTACTCATATGATTGTTGAAAGTGGGTAATTAATTGGGGCACGTTGATTCACCCACCAGGAAGTTTGATGTGGATGTCAATCACAACCACCAAGATTGTGATGTAGTGAATGAATAAAGAATGTAGAATTCTTTCTCAGTCTACAAATAAGAATAGTTCTGCATTGTTTTAATTTGAATATATTATGGTTATTACCTTTTTGTTACACCCGGTAAAATATTAACAGTTAATAGGTGTATGTGTGGACTTGTGACGAGTAAGGAGATCTTGACGCATGTGGGAAGAGCCTTAGAAGTAGGGTTGGAGGGGACCAGTGCACAAAGGGACAGCACGTGTGCCATCCGGCCTGCGTAAGGGGCAGCGTGGTGCGCCAGCCCCCTTGGAAGATGGGTAGCGCGGGGCGCCGGCTCCCCTGGCGCGATGGGCAGCGTGGGGCGCCACCCCTGCCACCCCTGCCACAACCCATGTTTATATATAATCCCCTTTGTTCAATTTAATTCATTTGTAATATACTTCCTCGGCCAAAAACAAGAGAGAGTGCAACCTCCATCAAATTTTCGTCCGATTATGCTATCAAACGCCATTCAAACGCAAATTAACTTCGGGTAACGAGTTCTAGGCCTGCAAAAAGCATTTTTACAGAGTTATTTCTTAAAAATTTGCTCGGCATACCGGAACTCCATAGAGTAAAAGTTGTCGGAATTGCTCCAAATTGAATTCTAAACGGCCACAGGCATTAGGTAAGCACTTATCCCTTCTGAACTCTAGGGAAATTATAGGTTTCCGACCAAGTTATTCGAAATTGAATGATAAGTTGATATTACTATCGAAAGTTATCATTATTTGCCGAATTTAGTATTGAAATTAGCCCCTATTCTCTCATCATAAGGTTGCAGTTGGGGTGGAACCCCCATTTACAAATTGAAACTCGCCAGTTAATAAAAAATCAGCATTTGAGGTATGTTAAGGCGAATTCCTCCGGCGAGTTATTCCTATCATATTGTAATACAATCTAAGTCCTCGTAAGAAAGCTAGAAGCTTGATTATTATGGTTAGTTTCCACTGTTAGTTTGAGACTAGTGTTTTTGTTTAGATTGAGATTGACCTTGCCCTATATAGTCTTCCAATGTCCAACCTCAGGGTTATTAGCTATATCGTTGCCCACAGGGCTATATGGATTGCTCCAAGGAGCTATATGTTGTCCCAAGAGACTATGTTGAGGTCCAAGGGACATATTACAGTCAATTCCATGGTTGGACTATTATTTTTATGTCGCATCGGCATCACTGACCCTCGTTGAGCCTAGTGCCCAAGGTGCAGTTACAAGAGTCCACCGGACTCAGACACGACTACAGGAGCCGAGCGGGCTCAGTTACAGACCCAGGGGTCCGGTTGGTTGGCTATAGTTACTTGTTGACTCATTTTGACCTAGATAGGAGTATATAGATTGAAGTGAGCTCGCCAGGGCTTATGGGAGCCCCAGGCGGGTTATTCTGTGTTGGTTGTACCTTCCGAGCTTATGGGGACCAGGTAAGGATCTTATTTGCATTACTTATTGTTAGTTATACAACAAGTTGTAAGGCTATTCAGGTTGTATATCTATCCCTCTTATTTAATTGTTTTTAGTTTTATTATCAGTATCATTCAGTCATTTTCATTTACTGCCTTATATATTCGGTACATATTGTATTGATGCCCATATTTGGGGCGCTGCATTACTTGCCTACAGGAGTGGATAGACACGGTTCAGGACCTCCCTATTCAGCAGTCTAACCAGCTCCTTTACTCTGGGGTTGTTAGTTAGAAGGTTTATTCTTTTGTTGTACAGTTTATGGGTAGGTCGGGAATTCCACTCTTAGAGGCTTGCAGGCTACAGATTTCCAGTGTAAGTTTTTGTTGTTGGACGTGTGGGGCTTAGTTTAGATTTTATTTAGCAGCCTTTTCGACTATAGTATAGTTATGACTACCTGTTTGCATTCTGCTATAACTAGACAACATGGTGGTCTTCTCGGCCCGCATAGGATTCCTTTGTTGTGTGGTGTTGGTTAGGTGTTTTTTTACAGGTGGCTATGCGACCTTTTCGGTCGGAGGCTATATTTATAGCCGAGATATAGCTCATTGTTTTCTTGATTTAGAGAGCAGGTATGCACCAGAAGTGCATAAGTCCAGTCAGGTCAGTTCAGATCCCAGTATTGCGCCAGGTGCCAGTCATGCCTCCCAAGATGGGGCGTGACAAACTTGGTATCAGAGCAAGTCGTATCCTAAGGAGTCTGCAAGCAGTGTCTAGTGGAGTCTTGTCTATGGGTATGTTGTGCACCACATTCCATAGGAAGGAGGCTATGGGGCATAATAGTGTGGTTACCCTTCCTTCTTCTTCAGTCGTGCTGTAGAGCTATGTTGTATAGGGTTGAGTCCCTAAGCTTACCTTATTCTGCTTATCTACAGAGAAATGTCTGACACAGGATAGACTACGACCGGTAGATGATGCAGTAGGAGAGGGCACTAACAGTGTGCCCAAGTCAGAGCCAGCCCGATTTAAGGGCAGTAGAGAGACTTTATCTCGGTCTCTTCAGCAGTTTCCGCCATGCCAGGAGCCCTACAAGGCGGCAGATGCGTCGGCACCACCTCCAGCAATTCCTACACCTACACCATCAGATCAGGAGGTCAGGAGCGTCGTCTATATGTTAGCTCAGATAATGGCCACTCAGTGTCAGCCCGTGGTAACCGTGGTTGCTGAATCTTCGAGAGGACCTGGGAGTTCGAGGGTCTGAGAGTTCCTTTCCCTGAGTCCCCCGCAGTTTACGGGGAAGGACCGGGAAGAGGACCCTCAGAACTTCCTGGTCCAGTTACAGTGCATTTTCAGGGTGATGCATGCTATGCCTGTGGAGTTGGTTGAGTTAGAAGTATTTTGACTACGGGACATAGCAGTGTTATGGTACGAGAGCTGGGAGAGGTCCCGAGGCAGAGACACTCCCCTTCCAACTTGGTCTAGCTTCTTAGAGGCCTTCCTAGATCACCACTTTCCGTGGGAAATTCGACAGGCCCGGGTAGATCAATTTTTGCACTTGGAGCAGGGCTCGATGAGTGTCTAGAAATATGCTATGAGATTTGATTCCTTGGCCAGATATGCGCCAGCTTTTGTAGACACTATGTCAGCCAGAGTACATCTGTTTATTATGGGGCTACTTCCAAAATACGTGGAAACTTGTGTGACAGCTACTCTGTGGGAGGACATGGACATTGCCTGCATTCAGGCTTTCGCTTAGAATATTTCGGGGATCAGGCAGCGACAACGGGAGATAAAAAGAACAAATCAAGAGCAGCGCCATAGGGCCAGACCCAGTGACATACAGGCAGAATTGCAGAGTGGACCTAGGCCACGAATATCAGGCAGGCCACCCAGATCCCCACCTTCTCAGCAGCAGTAGGGTGGTAGATCAGATCGTCGAGGTCAGTTAGGACCCGGTAAGAGCTTACAGGCATTAGGCTCTCAGCAACAGAGGGGGTCAGATCCGAGCAGACCTATTGTGCCACATTGTGTTATTTGCAGTCGACGTCATTTTGGGGTGTACAGATATGGTTATACTACTTGTTATACTTGTGGACAAAAGGGTCACATCATGAGGGATTGTCCAGCTAGAGGTCAGGGTGGTCGGGACCGATAGGATAGATCTTCAGTAGGGTCACATGTCCCAACACCTTCAGCAGGGCGCAGGCCCTCAGCTCCAGCCGGCAGAGGCCGAGGTAGGTTAGAGGCATCCAGCTAAGGCAGCGGTCCGGATCACACTTATGCTTTACTGAGGCGATAGGAGTCAAAGTCGTCGTCGGATGTTGTGACAGGTATGTTAGGCATTTGCTCTCACTCAGTTTACATTTTGATAGACCCAGGTTCCACTTTATCCTATGTTACTCCATTAGTGGCTCGAAAGTTCGGTATAACACCAGAATTCCTTCAGCGACCGTTTTCAGTGTCTATGCCCGTCAGTGATTCTATTATAGCTAAGAGGATCTACCGGGGTTGTACTGTAGAGGTCGTCGGTTGCCAGACTTTAGCAGATTTAGTGGAGCTAGAAATGATCTATTTTGATGCAATTATGGGTATGGATTGGCTAGCGCCATGTTATGCCAACGTAGAGTATTAGACCAAGACAGTCCGATTCCACTTTCTAGGGGAGGTAGTGTGAGAGTGGACGGGCAGTGTAGCTACTCCAAAAAGTAGGCTCATATCCTATCTTCAGGCAAAAAAGTTGATAGCAAAGGGTTGTATTTATCATATTGTTAGGGTTTAGGATATGCAAGCAGAATTCCCGACTCTTCAGTCCATCCCAATGTGTTTCCAGGCAAACTTCCTGGTATTCCCCCAGAAAGGGAAATCGATTTCTCTATCGACTTGCTACTAGGTACTCAGCCTATATCCATCCCTCCGTACCGAATGACTCTGAATAAATTGAGAGAATTGAAGGAATAGTTGAAAGATCTGTTAGATAAGGGCTTTATTAGGACGAGTACGTCACTGTGGGGTGGCCAGTTTTGTTTGTGAGAAAGAAAGATGGCTCCCTTCGCATGTGCATAGACTATCGACAATTGAACAAGGTTACTTTTAAGAACAAATACCCTCTCCCCAGGATAGATGACTTAAGGCCAGGATATCATCAGGTGCGGGTTCGGGAGAAAGATATCCCAAAGACAGCTTTCAGGACCAGGTATGGTCATTTTGAATTTCTAGTCATGTCCTTCGGGTTGACAAATGCCCCGGAAGTGTTCATGGATCTGATGAACAACATCTTCAGGCCATATTTAGATTTGTTTTGATGGTATTCATCGATGACATCTTGGTGTATTCCCTGTTTAGAAGTATAACACATAAATCATTTGTGAACGGTACTTCATATTCTTAGAGATCGTCAGTTATATGAAAAATTTTCTAAATGTGAGTTCTGGCTGAATTCTGTGGCTTTCCTGGGCCATATTGTATTAGAGGCTGGTATTCAGGTTGATTGACAGAAAAATGAGGCAGTAAAGACATGGCCTATACCTACAACTCCAAAGGAAGTTCGCAATTTTCTAGGAATAGCCGGGTATTACAGAAGGTTTGTGGAAGGATTTTCTACTCTGTTGGCGCCCTTGACTAAATTGACTAAAAAGCAGCCAAATTTCAGTGGATCGAGGCCTGTGAGTAGAGTTTTCAAGAGTTAAAGAACAGATTGACGTCGGCACCAGTGTTAGCTTTGCTAGAAGGTTCAGAGGGTTATGCTTTATCTTGTGACGCTTCAGGCGTTGGGTTAGGATGCATCCTAATACAACACGGTAAGGTAATTTCTTATACTTCAAAGAAACTCAGGAAGCACGAAAAGAACTATTCCACCCACGATCTGGAGTTAGCTGTAGTGGTTCATGCCTTGAAAATATGGAGGCATTACCTGTATGGGGTGCACGTGAACATTTTTACTAATCATAAGAGCCTCGAGTACATTTTCACACAGAAGGAATTGAATTTGCGGCAGCGTTGTTTGCTAGAATTACTAAAAGACTACGACGTAAACATTTTGTATCATCCAGGAAAGGCCAAATTGTAGCAGATGCGCTTAGCCGCATATGTATTGTAAGCTTGGCACATTTGAGGCCAGAACAACAAGAAATGGATCGAGAACTGCACCGGTTAGCCAGCTTAGTTGTCCGGATAGTAGACTCAGAGGATAATGGGGCTGTAATTTAGAATACCGCAGTATCATCCTTGGTGTAGAAGTAAAAAAGCGGCAGTATGAGGATCCTAACCTGGTACAACTTAGAGGTAAGGTTCAGCAAGGCAAATTAACGACCTTTGAATTGACAGAAGATGGGGTCTTGAGATTTAGGGGCCGCCTATGTGTTCTAGATGTGGCAGGACTTCGCCAGCAGATCATGGCAGAGCTACATTATTCTTGTTACTCTCTTCATCCAGGTTCAATGAAGGTATATCACGACATAAAGGAGATATACTGATGGCCTGGAATGAAGAAGGGTGTAGCGGAATTTGTAGCACAATGTCCTGACTATCAGCAGGTAAGGGCCGAACATCAGAAACCCGACAGATTAACGCAGGAGATAGATGTGCCTATGTGGAAATGGGAAGCATTCGACATGGACTTTGTGACAGGATTACCCCGTACTAGGCATAGATTCGATTCTATTTGGGTCATTGTCAACAGATTAACAAAGTCAGCTCATTTCCTGCCATTCAGGACTACCTTCTCCGCCGAAGACTATGCTGAGTTGTATATTAAAGAGATAGTCTGACTACATGGTGTCCCCGCATCTATTATTTTTGACAGAGGGGCATAATTTACAGCTAAATTCTAGAAGTCATTTCAGTAAGGCTTAGGGACACAAGTTAATTTGAGTACAACATTCCACCCTCATACAGATGATCAGGCAGAGCGCACAATTCAGACGCTCGAGGATATGTTACGGGCGTGTGTGCTAGATTTCGAAGGAAGTTGAGATGAGCATCTACCCCTCATCGAATTTGCATATAATAACAACTATCATTCTGCGATTCAGATGGCGCCTTATGAGGCCTTGTACGGGAAGAAATGTAGATCCCCCATCGGATGGTTCGAAGTAGGGGAGTTAGGGTTAGTTGGACCTGATATGATTCACCAGTCAGAAGAGAAAGTAAAACTCATCAGAGAGCACTTGTTAACAGCCCAGAGTCGCCAGAAGTCCTATTGTGATGTGCGACATAGAGACTTGGAATTTGAGGTCGATGATTGGGTGTTCCTCAAAGTTTCGCCAATGAAGGGCATGATGAGGTTTGGTAAGAAGGGAAAGCTTAGCCCTAGGTTCATTGGTCCATATCGAATCCTTCGGAGAATAGGCCAAGTGGCATATGAGCTGGAATTGCCTCCAGAGCTGGAATCTGTCCACCCAGTCTTTCACGTGTCAATGTTGCGGAAATGCATAGGGGACCCGTCCCAAATTATGCCAGTTGAGGACGTTCAAGTTACTAAGGAGTTAGCCTACGAAGAGGTTCCAGTTTCTATACTAGATCGACAAGTTCTTAGGTTAAGGAGTAAGGATGTAGCCTCCGTTAAAGTTCTATGGAGGAACAGAAATAGAGAAGAAATGACCTGGGAAGTTGAGGATGACATGAGATCTAGGTATCCTCACTTATTCCAGGATTGACCCAGAATATGCAGTGAGGTGAGTTTATTGTTCAGTTGTTATTTACTTTCTTACATTATTAGTACTGTCTAGTTGGTTATCCCTATATGATGGAGTAGTTGTTTATAGCGTCCTGTGATACGCCCATGTTGGGTTTTTTCTGCATTTCAGGTTTCTGGATAGTTCATAATACACTCTGCCGAAATTTTTCTAAGTGTTGGTTAAAAGAATTAACTCCTTTAAGCCTGAATATGACATTCGAGGACGAATGTTTCCAAGGGGGAGGATGTTACACTCCATAAAATGTTAATAGGCGTACGCGTGGACTTGTGACAAGTAAGGAGATCTTGACGCGTATAGGAAGAGCCTCAGAAGCAGGGTCAGATTGGACCAGCGCGATGCTCCAGCTGGCCTGCACAAGGGGCAGCGCGGCGCGCCAGCCCCCTTGGCGCGATAGGTAGTGCGGGGCGCCAGCTCCCCTGGCGCGATGGGCAGCGCGGGCGCACCCCTGCCACCACCCATGTTTATATATTAACCCCTTTGTTCAATTTAATTTATTTGTAATATACTTCCTTGGCCAGAAATAAGAGAGAGCGCAACCTCCATCAAATTTTCATCCGATTATGCTACCAAACGCCCTCCAAATGCAAATTAACTTTGGGTAATGAGTTCTAGGCCTATGAGAAGCATTTCTACGGAGTTATTTCTCAAAAATTCGCTCGGCATACCGGAACTCCGTTGAGTAAAAGTTGTCAGAATTGCTCCAAATTGAATCCTAAACAACCACAGGCATTAGGTAAGCACTTCTCCTTTCTGAACTCTCGAAAAATTGTAGGTTTCCGACCGAGTTAGTCGAAGTTGAATTATAAGTTGATATTATTATAAAAAGTTATCGTTATTTGCCGAAATTAGTATTAAAATTAGTCCTATTCTCTTAGCATAAGGTTGCAGTTGGGGTGGAACCCCCATTTACAGATTGAAACTCGCCAATTAATTGAAAATCAACATTTGAGGTATGTTAAGGTGAATTCCTCTGGTGAGTTGTTCCTTTCATATTGTACTACGATCTACGTCCTCGTAAGAAAGCCAGAAGTGTGATTATTATGGTCAGATGCCACTGTTAGTTTGAGACCAGTGTTTTTGTTTAGATTGAGACTGACCCTGCCCCATATAGCCTTCCGATATCCAACCTCAAGGTTACTAGCTGTGTCATTGCCTATGGGGCTATATGGATCGCTCCAAGGAGCTATATGTTGTCCCAAGAGACTATGCTGAGGCCCAAGGGCCATATTATGTCCATTCCATGGATGGACTATTATTTTTATATCATATTAGCATCACTGACCCTTGTCAAGCCTGCTGCCCAGGGTGTAGTTACAGGAGTCCACTAGACTCAGATACAACTACAGGAGCCGAGCGGGCTCAGTTGCAGACTCAGGGGACCGACAGATTGGCTATAGTTACATGTTGACTCATTTTGACCTAGATAGGGGTATATAGATTGAAGTGAGCTTGTCTGGGCTTATGGGGGCTTCGGGCGAGTTATTCTGTGCTGGTTGTACCTCTGGGCTTATGGGGGCCAGGTAAAGTTCTTGTTTGCATTACTTATTGTTAGTTATACAACATATTGTAAGGCTATTCAAGTTGTATCTCTATCCCTCTTATTGAATTGTTTTCAGTTTCATTATCAGTATCATTCAGTCATTTTCATTTACTCCCTTACATATTCGGTACATATTGTACTGACGCCCATCTTTGGGATGCTGCATTACTTGCCTGCAGGTGCAGATAGATGCAGTTCAAGACCTCCCTAGTCAGCAGTCTAACCAGCTCCTTTACTCTGGGGTTGTTAGTTAGAAGGTTTGTTCTTTTGTTGTATAATTTATGGGTAGGTCAAGGCCCTGTCCCGACCATTATTCCACTCTTAGAGGCTTGCAGGCTACAAATTTCCAGTGTTAGTTTTTGTTGTTGGCCGTGTGGGGCCTAGTTTAGCTTTTATTTAGCAGCCTTGTTGGCTATAGTATAGTTATGACTACCTGTTTGCATTTTGCTATAACTAGACAGTATGGTGGTCTTGTCGGCCCGCATAGGATCCTTTGTTGCGTGTTATTGGTAAGCTATTTTTTTACATGTGGCTATGCGGCCTTATCTGCCGGAGGCTGTGTTTACCGCCGAGATATAGGATCCCTGTGTTTTCTTGATTTGGAGAGCAGATATTCACTAGAAGTGCATAAGCCCAGTCAGATCAGTTCAGATCTTAGTATGGCGCCAGCTGTCAGTCATGCCTCCCAAGGTGGGGCGTGACACTTTTCTTTTCGATAATAGTTTGGGTATAAATATAAGGTAGTTAAATCTGTATCTTTTTATTTTTTATTTTTATTTTTTTTATGTTGTGTACTTTGAGTGTTTGATTCAAAATTACTTTTTGTCCGTTTAATCATTATATCAAAATTGAAATTAAATGGTTCAGATATGCTACCCCTTTAATATTAGCATATTTGTATTTTTTGAGACCTTAAACTAAACTTGCAATTTGATGTCTTTTTCTTTATCTTATTTTTTTTTTCAATTTACTTGTGTGATTGAGATTGTTTAATGATATTATACTATGGTAATTTAAAAAATAACAAATAGACCTGTTTATAT
>JACEIK010003503.1:21733-34275 GCA_018107945.1 Datura stramonium | reverse complement strand
GTACCGAGTATGTGAAGCTATGCAGTTTAAAACATAATCATATTGGTAATAAAGTATAAGTAAAGCACTGTAATAATAGACCCTGTCTGAAAGTGTAAATGTTGTAACAGCTGGCAATTTGAAAATATTGTGAAGCTAGTAAAGCTGATTAAGGGTCATGCACATAATCTGAGATCTGAAATTGGACTATACTGTGGGAGTGCCTATTAACCGATGTATAACCACGTGAGCTAAACGTGGAGTTTGATGTATACATCCCATCGGTAGGACCCAATATACCCTTCCAGGGTATAAAGGCATGGCTGTGTGATCACTAAAATGGTGCCCGGTTAAAGACCTACAGTGACATGTAATTTTGAGAACTTGGGTGTGCAGGAACCCCAGTCCACTCGGTGCTAAGTACTACTCCTAACTAAAGATATAACTGTCCTAACCGTACTGATAGCTCAAATTAGTGTCCTAAGACTAAGTCAGAACTACTTATCTGAAAGTGTCCTGAGAGTCTAAAAGACCTGATAAACTGAAAAATACTGAAAATTTGATGACACTGATAATGATAAGTGACATCTCTAAAAATACTGAGAGTACTTCAAATTTTAAAATAGAGAGTTTTATTTAAAGCTTTTATGCTACAATTCATGATTGGTGGTAGAATCATGCTAATACACCATTTCAGACTGAATTCTAAATCATGCAAGTTTCATTCTAAAATCATGCTAAAATTAGGGATAGAAAGCATACTGTCTAAATGAAATCAAAACATGAATTTCAGATAATAATAATAGTCATGGAAAATTTGAAGAGTTATTAAGGTTAAGGAATTCATAGACTGACTGAAAAACCCTAACTTAAAATTTCTTACAGGGATGAAATGATTAAGTTTTTTTATGAGAAATTCTTTGAGACACAAGGTTGAAAGGATACCCTTGTTAAATCCCCATATATCTGTAGAAGAATCTCTGGGATTAGCCTTTGACCTGTTAAGAAGAGTGAAGAACCCTAGCCCTTGTTTCTGGGAGAAATCCGAGTCTACATACCAATGTTCTAAAAATCTAAGTGGGAAATGAGGGAGAAACTATTTAACTCCCCTAAATCCTCAGGAAATTACTTCAAAATGATGTAGTTTAGAAATTAAAATAGAGGGAATTTACAAAAATGCTCTTGGAAAGTAGTTTGAAAAACTGTCTGTCCAGATCTAATGGGCCACACAATGAGTCGTTGGTTGTCACCATGACTCGTTGGTACCGATCATGGGTTTTGGGCTAGAGTTTCCAGTTTCTGGCTCTCTTCCAACGAGCAGACAGAACGACCCAATTAGAAGGTACAATAATACGTTGTTTCCACCCGTTGACGCTAAAATGATCTTGAATAGTTTTTGGATTTCATCTAACGACTCATTAGGATGAGTCGTCACTCCCTCCAATGACTCGTCACCTGGCTCATTAGTTCTAGGGAGATTTTGAAAAGTTTTTGATCCTTGTCATAATGGGAAACACAACAATTCGTTGCTTCTACCAATGGGTCATAACATCGCTTGTTAAATCCAGAGGAAAAATTTGCTGGCAACTAATGACTGTCTCAACGGGTCATTAATTCTGACAACGGTTCGTCTGACGAGTCATTCTGTAGGAAACTTTTTGATTTCCTATTCCAAGTCTGTGGTTTGATCTCAGGGACTTTTGGGGTGTTACATTATCCCCCCTTGAAAATATTCGTCCTTGAATAGAGACTACCTAAGCTGAAACATTAGGGAAAGAGCTGCAATCCCAGTACTGAATACTATGAGCTGAATATTGAGAGAGTAACTGACTCTGTACTAGGATACACATATTGACTGAATTCACGAACCATACATACTGCTAGGAAATGAAAGGAATCGAGAGATATGAAACTAACATGAATTTGAATAGAGTGCTAAGGAAGAAGCTAGTACCCGATGCTGAAGCTGAGTTGGAAGGGTAAAAGATCAGGGTATTTAGCTATCATATTGAATTCAGCTTCCCAAGTAGATCCCTCTATGAGTTGATTCCTCCAAATCACTTTTACTAACGCGACTTCCTTATCCTCAGCTTACGAACCTACCGGTCGAGAATCTCAATTGGGACCTCTTCATAAGAGAGACTATTTTTCACTCCTACACTTTCCAATGGTACAACTGAGGTTGGATCACTAATGCACTTCTTCATCAAGGACACATGAAAGAATGGGTGCACCGATGCTAACTCCATAGGCAGGTCCAGCTCATAGGCCACTTTACCAACATATAGGGGACTGAGTTTTTCTTTCTTCCCAAACCTCATCACCCCTTTCATGGGCGAAATCTTCAAGTAAACCCAGTCATCAACAACAAATTTGAGTTCTCTTCTCCTTACATCTGCATACAATTTCTGACGGCTTTGAGATGCTTTCAGTCTTTCTCTAATAAGCTGAACTTTCTCCATAGCGTCATGAGCTAAATCAGGCCCTATCAAAGTGGCTTCACCAACCTTAAACCACCCTATAGGAGACCTACACCTCCTACCATAAAATGCCTCAAACTGGGCCATCTGGATGCTGGNCTGGGCCATCTGGATGCTGGAGTGGTAATTGTTATTATACGCAAACTCGATGAAAGGTAGGTGATCATCTCAATATCCCTTGAATCAATCACGCAAGACCTCAACATATCCTCTAGAGTCTAAATGGTCTGCTCAGCCTTGCCATCTGTCTATGGATGGAAAGATGTGCTGAGCTTAACCTATGTACCAACTCCTTTCTGAAAGGACTTCTAAAAGTGCAAGGTTAACCTAAGTACCCCTGTCCGAAATGATGGACAAAGGGACTCCATGAAACTTGACCAATTCCTGGATTTACAGCCTGACATAATCCTCTGTTGAATCTGTGGTCTTGACTGGTAGAAAGTGAGCTGCCTTGGTCATCTGGTCCACCACCACCCAAATAGAATCAAACTGCTTGAATGTATGAGGTAGAACTATAATGAAATCCATGTTGGTATATTCCCACTTCCAAGTAGGGGTTCTAATTTCCCGAGTCATACCTCCCAATCTCTGGTGTTCAACCTTCACCTATTGGCAGTTAGGGCACTTAGTCACAAATTCTACATGACCTTCTTCATGCCATTCCACCAATAGACTTCCCATAGGTCACGATACATCTTGGTGGCACCTGGGTGGATGTAATACCTGGAGCTGTGGACTTTTATTAATATCCGCTGACTCAATTAATCCACATCTAGAGCACATAATCTACGTTCGTAATGAAGCACCCCATGTTCCTCTTTAGAGAATGCTTCCACCTCCTTTTTGAGGACTCCTTCCTTCAACTTAAGTAGGATTGGGTCCTTATCTTTCTTTTACTTAACCTCCACCAGAAAAGTGGATTCTGCTCCATTTTGTACCAAGACTCCACCCTTTTCTGAATCTACCAACCGAACTCCTAACTGAGCTAGCCTATGAACATATCTTACCAGCTCCTTCTTATCATCCTCAACATGAGTAGCACTTCCCATAGACAACCTGCTGAGGGCATCAACCACTACATTGGATTTTCCCATGTGATACAACACACTCATATCATAATCTTTCAACAATTCTAACCACCTATTCTAACGGAGATTCGAATCCTTCTAACTGAAAACATACTGTAAGATTTTGTGGTCAGTGAAGACATCTACCTGAACACCATAAAGATAGTGCCTCCAAATTTTCAAGGCAATACTACCACCGCCAGCTCAAGATCATGAGCCGGATAGTTCTTTTAATGAATTTTGTTATGTCTGGAGGCATATGCTATAACTCTGCCATGTTGCATCAGAACACACCCAAGGCCAATTCTGGAGGCATCATAATAGATTACAAATCCATATGAACCTTCTGGCAGGGTCAAGACTGGGGCTGTAAGATAATAACGAACATGTCCAGGTACTGCTTGAATATCCTATTCATCAAGTCTATATGTCACGACCCAAGCGTAGGCCCGGATCGATACACGAGACAAGAAACCCCGAGAGACTCCAAGTCCACCCATGGAATGAATATAACATCTAACTCAATCATAAAAAAGCGAAAGATCAACATAATTAATATAGAGGAAATCTGATAATCTCATAACATCAAAGTACATAGCTCAAGTCCGAAGCTAATTACATTCTATGTCTGAAAAGCCTCTACTATTGATGAGTTGATGGGACAAAACCCCAACTAACTCATTATAGTATGAAACTGAAAATACAAATACGACTTAAAGGAAGGGCCCTCGAAAGATGAGGACTCACCAACTGAGATCAGGAGATACTGATGCAGAGAGTCTGGCTAATGGGCGGGCTGAGCCTAGATATCCGAGCCTGCATCATGAGACGATACATCATAGAGTATGTAGTAGTACGTGGAATGTACCAAGTATGTAAGGTAAGTAAAACCTCTAAGTAAGTAAAATCATAAATCATGTATATTATAAAACATAATTAAGATAAGATTCTTAGAGTAGGCTTGCATGCTATTTTCTAAAATCATGATCTGAATATAACTAAATATCTTAACTGAATTGAATGATCTAAAGGTGAAAACTGATAATCATAAGTAAAACTGAATATTGGGTCAAACTTGCTGAAAACATGATAACATGACTAATGAACATGCATGACTAAAATCATGAGTAACAATGGGAGACTCGTCATATAACCGACATTACCACGATAGAGCTTATGTGTTCCCGACTATTACACTCAAATGGGAAGAACCATCCAAAGCCTTACCAGGGCTAAGGACGCTACCATGATATCGATATCAAGCTAAAGGCCCCTTGGGGGCAGGAGAAGCTCACAAGGGAGGTCCTAAATAATTTGGATATACCTATGTTGGCGCATAGTTATGAGGCATAGGGTTGACTGACCCTTATCTTACTCGGTGCTAGACACTACTCCCAAAAACATGCATATGCTCTTCATCATTTTTCAATGAAGCTGAACCATCATCTAGTGACGAAGCTGAATTATAACATATATGCATAAATCTGAAATCATAACTTGAGAAGCCTTGGGGTCAAACCATACCACAAGCTAAAAATAGTGGGAGTCTAGACTCCAAAATCCATGTGGTAAGCTAATACATGAAGTTTAGATAAAACATGAAACATTCTTAGTCATATGGGCTTGCCCCATACTTAAACATGCTTGACATAGACTTGATCATTCGAAAACATGAAAATAGACATGGATAATTCAATATCATACTTTCTTCATATACATCTCATCATGCTTGAATACATATTTCACAGATCTCAACTTTCATGAACTTTCATGGATGGGCATCATAATTTATATGACTTAAAAGCATAATTTATAATTGAAAAAATTATAAAATATGCCCATTAATCATAATTCAACATTCGAAACATGCTTAGATCATACCCATGATTAATACTTAGAGAATTCACATGTTAGTTTAAAACCCCATAGATTTATCAACTAGAATTTTCATGAATTTAAGAGGGATTGGGCATGGGTGTGGATGGATACACCCACTCATGGCCTTACATACCTGTAGAATTCTAATTTCACCAACCCTCTAGAAAGCCCAATGGATTTTAGGGAAGAACTTGATGATTCCTAAGCTTGATCACCGTTAGAAAACCTCTAGGTTGTATGCATGGAAGATGATGGGTTTTAAATAAGTTAATCCTCTTAAAGAACTCTTTTTATAAGCTTAAAACGACATACTATAGGACTTAGGAGCTTAGAATTTATGGATTTGCCCTTACTAAACTCGCAGGAAATTAGTCACTGTTCGAACCAACGACCAACACGATGGGTCATCCCTTACTCCAACAACCCGTTACTTCACTTGTTGTCTCATACCTGTTTCCTATCTCAGGTCTTCTACCACGACCGGATAGGACAAGTCGTTACAAGCTCCAGTGACTCGTCGTTGCCAACCATCGTCACCACTGCTCCTATCCTAGAATTCCTCCAAACAAACACTTACAACGACTCATTTTTCCTAACAACGAGTCATCCTATGAATCATGCCAACCTTCTCTGACCAAGACCACCTTCACAATGACCCACTCACAACGACTCGTTACATCAAATGATGGGTCGTTCCTAGACCCATTACTCCTAAGTCCAACTCTACAACTTCTCACCATGGGCACAACCAATGGATCGTTAGACCCACCAATAACTCATACCACGAGTCGTTCTGAGAATAAATCTCGGATTTCCTGTTGATTTTCATTTAAAATTCTGAGTCTAGGCTTAGAAACTTCTGAGGTATTACACTATAAAAGCTGCAGGAGTATTCGTTAGTCCAACAGACATAATTACAAATTCATAGTGACCATAACGAGTTCTGAAGGTTGTTTTTAGAATGTCACTTTTTCAGACCCTAAGCTGATGGTATCCTGATCTGAGATCTACCTTGGAAAAACAGCTAGCTCCCTGATGTTGGTCGAACAAGTCATCAATCCTGGGTAGGGAATATTTGTTCTTGATCATGACTTTATTCAACTGACGGTAGTCGATACACATCCTGAGTGTACCATCCTTCTTGCGCACGAATAACACTGGGGCACTCCAAGGGGACTTATTGGGCCTCATGAAACCTTTGTCTAACAGGTCTTTTAGTTGTTCCTTCAAATCATTAAGCTCAATTGGAGCCATTATTTAAGGAGGAATTGAGATGGGCTGGGTATTTTAAATAAGATCTATGCTGAAGTCGATTTATCGCTCGGGAGGGACTCTAGAAAGATCTTCGGGAAACACATCTAGAAACTCACTTATGACTAGAACTGACTGAAGAGTTGAGTTTCGGAACTAGAATCCTTGACCCAAACTAAGTGATAAAATGTACCCCTTTTAAATCATTTTCCTAACCTTAAGTTAAGAGATAAACTGACCTTTAGGTGCTGAAGTACTACCCTTCCACTCTAAGACTGGTTCGTACGAAATTGGAACTTAACAACTATGGTTCTGCAATCAACTGAGGCATAATAAGAATGTAACCAGTGCATGCCTGAATGAGGTCAAATTGACCATGTCCAACTCTACTAGGTCAACTGCGGTGACTTTCTATAAGACCGTGATCGGGAAATTTCTGTATACTCGACTGGCTGTGATCGACTCATCGACAGGGATAGAGACTGGAAATGGTTCTGACAAAACTTATGGAATAACATCAAATTGAACTGCTACATAAGGTGTCACGAAGGAAAGTATAGCTCTTAAATCTAGTAATGCATAGACATCTATATGAACAAGGTGTAACATATCGGTGACTACATCATGCAAGTTCTCCTAGTCCTGGTGAGAGGATAGGGCATAGAAGCGATTCTAGCACTGACCGTCACCTGTACTTGCAGTATTATCCTGCTAAGTTGGGTGACTCCTCAGAGCTACTGATGTAGTGGATTGGGCCTTTACCCGTCTGACTGATGGGCAGTCCCTCAACCTGTGACCCAGCTGGCCACAACCAAAGAAACCCTCCTTTCCCAAACTTCCCTCACCCGGATGGTTTTTACCAAACTTAGGACATATTGGAAAAGTGCGGCTACTAGAGACATGACTCTAAGACTGGGAGCCTAATTCTCTACCTTTCCGATCATTGCAGGGTTTGAAAGAAGGAGCACCAGCTAAAAGGGTGCTTGAGGTCTCTGTTGCTGCTATGGGCGACTACCACCCCCGATCTCTGTTGTGAATACTCAAACCAACCTGTCCTTGCCCTCTTAGTTTCCTTTTCTATTTCTTTCAATTTCTCCGCGTCTATCTACTATGCATGTATTATAAGCCTGGAGATGTCCATGTCACCAATGAGCACAACAATCTTGCACTCCTTAATCACCAAATCTTAGACTTAATTTACAAACTTGCTCATGTGAGCCCTCAGCTCGGCAACCATCTCCGGAGCATATTTTGATAATTGAGTGAACTTTAAGGCGTACTCCTGCACCGTCATGTTATCCTATTTCAAATTGACGAACTATGCGGCATTTGCTTCCCTTAACTCCCGAGGAAAGAACCTGTCCAGAAACATAGTCACGAACTCTATGTACTGATGTTCTAAAAATCTAAGTGGGATATGAGGGAAGAACCTTTAACTCCCCTAAATCCTAAAAAAATTACTTCAAATCAATGTAGTTTAGGAATTAAAATACCAAAAAGTTACAAAAATGCCCCTGGAAAGTAGTCTAAAAAACTGTTTGTCCAGATCTAACGGGTCACACAACGAGTCGTTGGTTTTCACCACGACTCGTTGGGACCAGTTGTGGGTTCTGGGCTAGAGTTTCCAATTTATAACTCTCTTTCAATGGGAAAACAAAATGACTCATTAGAAGGTACAACAATACGTTGTTTCCATCCGCTATCGCTGGAATGATCTTAAACGATTTTTGGATTTCATCTAATGGCTCATTAGGACGAGTCGTCACTCCCTCCAATGACTTGTCACCTGGCTTGTTGGTTCTGGGGAGTTTCTGATCCTTGTCATAATGGGCAACCAATGATTCGTTACTTCTGCCAACGGTTCGTTACATCGCTCGTTACATCTAGAGGAAATATCTGTTGGGAAACTAACAACTGTCTCAACATATTGTTTGTTCTGACAACGGTTTGTCTGACGAGTTGTTCTATAGGAAACTTTTTAGTTTTATTTTCCAAGTATAGAGTTTGGTTTCAGGGATTTTTGGGGTGTTACACCACATCCAGAAATCGATGAAGATAGTAATGAAGGAGCAGTATCTTCTCTCAAGGTTGATGTGAAAGACTAGAAGGGCAGGGTCCCCCTATCTGGTCCATATATGGGCTTCCTAGATGAAGTTATGGCTGCTCCGCACACAGCTCGAGGCCCTATAGATGACTTGATTGGAGAGTTGGGAGTGGATAATGAGGCTGATGCGAATGAGAATGGTGGAGATGGTGCAGCTGCTAGGGAAAGATTAGGGCTGAGAATAGTTGGCTCGGGGAGTTCTTACCCCTTATTCTTAATTTGTATATTGGGGACAATGTGTAATTTTTAGTTGGGGGTGTGTTGTGCTCTTTTTCTAATTGATAATCGACTATTGTTGCCATTGGTTGGCTTGATTGGTTGTTCATGTTTTGAATATTTTACATTATTGTTTGGATGAATGAATGCCCTCATTGGGCTTGTTTTGAATTGATTAAATTGTGGGGCTGATTTCTTGTTCTGATGAGTTGAGTTACCATTGACGGGTTAGTTAAACATGCCAATTAATTCATGACCTGTGCATAACAATCACCTTTGTAGATAATAGATAGTAATAAACTCCAATGGTTTTCTTTATACTACGGTTCTTTCCCAGGAGCAAAATTTTGTTTTTCTCTTTTTATGTGTTGAACCGGGTGGCATTTTTATGTAATAGATTGAGAGGTGACTTTATTAAGGGAAAATTCCAACTTTAGTTTATCTTTTTGAGTCATTGTTGTACTTAGTTTGAGCGGTACTACCAAAATATTTTTTGAAGTTCAAAGGGGCACATGAATTTGAAAAAATAAAAGCACTCTCTTGTCATGAGTTATACATTCTTTGTTTAGCTTTTTGATTTGCAAAACGAGTGTGAAAAACTCGAAAATAGCTTGTCTAAAGTCATACCTTTAAATTGATTTTGAAAATAGGTAAGCTCCTTGGAGTGTGATGCCTTGTGTGGTAATGCTTTTGGCTTGATTCTTGTGTATGTATATTGTCTAGAACTTTCCGTAAATGTGATTTAAGGCAAATCTTAGATGTAGATGAACTTGGAAAATGACCTCCTTGAACATCAACCCTTGTTAACCAATGTTTGAGCCTTAAGAATTTTTTCTTGAAAACCACATTACAAGCCTTATACCCTTTTTAATCATTTTCTTTGGCATCCTCCTCCCTAATTGCTAGTGATGAAAGAAAAATGGAGCTTGAAGCATAAGATTTAGGGATGGAAAAATGAAATATGATGTAGGAAAAAGCCTAAGTTTGGAGATATGCAAAAAGTTTAAAGAGGAATGAAATTCAATGTGAGGTAGCACCAAATGCTTGATGAAAAGAATAAACCAGTTGGTTGAAAAACCTTTGATCAAAAGAAGGAAGAAACAAGATGAATGGTGCTATCTCTCATTTAGATGAGGCTTAATGTAGAATCCAAGGTGTTAAAAGGGTAGCTCTTGAGGAAAAATGTGAATAATGAATATGGAGAGATAAGGTGAAGTAAGCTCGCTAAGTGTAGCGGGATGTTTGGATGTTCTCACAAAAGGCATTAGAGAGGTTCTAATCACTAGAGCTAAATATTACCATACCCTTACGCCTATCCTTCATTATCATCCACAAGTCTTTAGTGATTCCAAGTGTAGCAACTCTATATTAGAGGCAAATTACATGAAGCGCAAACCTATGGTTCAATGTGTATGCACTTAATTATCTTTGAGAGGGTGAGCGTCTTTGCATCATTTTATAATCCCTATATGTGAATTGCATGAAGGTGAGTGGGATTCTCTCTTTTGGTGAGTGGCATCATTTCATTGAGTAAATGCAAAATTGCTCGTTCAATTAAGAGGTATGAATGTGATAACTTGTGCAGTGAACTTCTAGGAAAACCTTGAATGTTGAATGTCAATGACTTGAGATGCTTGTGGATCTTGATTTGATTGAATATGTCACCTATTTTGAATTGAAAGAATGAGAGAGATAAGTGCCAGATATATGCTGATACTGATTGAATTTGTGCAACTATGAGTCTTTTTGTTTTCTTGAGTCAGTATGTGATTTTGGGGTAATCTTAAGTTTTAGTGGCCTTATGTGCAGCTCTCATGATGTGATGTGCTTTATTCAATTTTAGTAGTGAGTGAATACTTTGCTTGAGGACAAACAATGACTCAAATTTGGGGTTTTGATGAGTTGATAATTTACCAACTCATTCGGCTTTTAAGCATAAACTATTGCTTTGTTTTCACACAAATTAGGAAGGTTTTATGCGTTTTCTCTTCGTTTGTGTAGGTATTTAACTTAGGAAAGGAAAATGGAGAAATTAAACTAAAAGTGCTATGTTCGAGGCAAAGAATATGCATGCCGCATATTGGCACTTTTGAAATGCAGGTGCCACGAAGTTGGCACTGGAGGATGAGATGAAACGAACCTGCAAAGCACAGGTTGGCGCCTGCAAAATGCAAGTGCCAACGTAGATGGCGTCAAAACAATACTAATTATACCTGCGAAGTACCTATGAGCCACAGATGGGCACTTGCGAAATGAAAGTGCTGCGAAAGTGACCACGATGCTGACAAGGACAAAATCATCCAGCCTTGGCACATATGTACCTGTGAAGCTTCCAAGGGAAAATTTGAAAAGCTATGAAAAAAATGTGCATATTTTTTCCCCAATTGTATATTCACTATTACATCCCGTAAAATGTCAACGATTAGTAAGCATACACGTGAACTTGTGACGAGTAAGAAGAGCTTGACGCATGTGGAAAAAGCCTCGGAAGCAGGGTCGGGCGAGGCTAGGCCGCGAAGGGCTAGCACGATGCACCAGCCGGCAGTGCACCGGCCAGTGCAGCGCGCCAGGCCCACTGGCACGACGTGGGGGGCCTTCTGGCGCGATGGACGGCATAGGTCGCCTCCCTGCCACCGACCTCATATATATATAGGCCCCTCCTTTAAACTTGAATCATTTCTGAAATGTTATGCTCGACCAAGTGAGAGAAAACACGACGAATTCAATAGGTTTTCATCTGATTACGCTATCAAATGCCGTCCAATATCATATTAACTTTGGGTAACAAGTTCTATGCCACGAGAAGCGTTACGACGGAGTTATTCTCAAAAATTTGCTTGGAAAACAAGAACTCCACTGAGTAAAATTTGTCAGAATTTCCAAATTGATTCCTACTTGGTCACAGGCATTAGGTAAGCATTTCTCCCTTTTAAACTCTCGTGAAATTATAGATTTTCGACTGAGTTATTCGAAGTTGGGTTATAGTAAATTCTATTATTGAAAGTTATCGATATTTATCGAGTTTAGTATTGAAACTAGTTCTATTCTCTCAGTATAAAGGTTACAGTTGGGAAGAATCGCCAATTGCAAGTTAAACCTTGCCAGTTAAATCAGAAATCGGCATTCGAGGTATGTTAAGGCAATTTTCTTTGGCAAGTTATTCTTGGCATGTTGTAATACGACCTAGACTCCTGTAAGAACGCCAAAAGCATGATTGTTGTGGTTAGCTGCTATTATTAGTCTGAGGTTGGTGTTGTCTGTTTAGATTGGGATTGACCCTACCCTGTATAGCCTTCTGTTACCAACCCCAGGGTTACTAGCTGTGTCGATGCCTACGAGGCTATATGACATCGCTCCAAGGAGCGATATGCTGTTTCAAGGGGCGATGCATAGTGTTACACCCCATAAAATTCCCAACACATAGATGGCCTATTCGCGTGTTGGTTAAGTGTGTTCGAAAGCCATATATGCTAGAAAAAGGCCCAGGAAAAGACCGGACGAGAAACCTGTCGAACCATCGCGGAAGGAGCCGGGGCAGAGCCCCTCCGCGATGGCAATGTGTCACGG